>JBBDGP010000193.1:2507500-2710636 GCA_037952835.1 Lithobates septentrionalis | reverse complement strand
GGGTCCATGTATACTCCTCCTATATACACGTCTGTCCATGGGGGGGGGTCCATGTATACTCCTCCTATATACACGTCTGTCCATGGGGGGGGGTCCATGTATACTCCTCCTATATACACGTCTGTCCATGGGGGGGGGTCCATGTATACTCCTCCTATATACACGTCTGTCCATGGGGGGGGTCCATGTATACTCCTCCTATATACACGTCTGTCCATGGGGGTAGGGGTCCATGTATACTCCTCCTATATACACGTCTGTCCATGGGGGGGGGTCCATGTATACTCCTCCTATATACACGTCTGTCCATGGGGGGGGGTCCATGTATACTCCTCCTATATACACGTCTGTCCATGGGGGGGGGTCCATGTATACTCCTCCTATATACACGTCTGTCCATGGGGGGGGGTCCATGTATACTCCTCCTATATACACGTCTGTCCATGGGGGGGGGTCCATGTATACTCCTCCTATATACACGTCTGTCCATGGGGGGGGGTCCATGTATACTCCTCCTATATACACGTCTGTCCATGGGGGGGGGTCCATGTATACTCCTCCTATATACACGTCTGTCCATGGGGGGGGGTCCATGTATACTCCTCCTATATACACGTCTGTCCATGGGGGGGGGTCCATGTATACTCCTCCTATATACACGTCTGTCCATGGGGGGGGGTCCATGTATACTCCTCCTATATACACGTCTGTCCATGGGGGGGGGTCCATGTATACTCCTCCTATATACACGTCTGTCCATGGGGGGGGGTCCATGTATACTCCTCCTATATACACGTCTGTCCATGGGGGGGGGTCCATGTATACTCCTCCTATATACACGTCTGTCCATGGGGGGGGGTCCATGTATACTCCTCCTATATACACGTCTGTCCATGGGGGGGGGTCCATGTATACTCCTCCTATATACACGTCTGTCCATGGGGGGGGGTCCATGTATACTCCTCCTATATACACGTCTGTCCATGGGGGGGGGTCCATGTATACTCCTCCTATATACACGTCTGTCCATGGGGGGGGGTCCATGTATACTCCTCCTATATACACGTCTGTCCATGGGGGGGGGTCCATGTATACTCCTCCTATATACACGTCTGTCCATGGGGGGGGGTCCATGTATACTCCTCCTATATACACGTCTGTCCATGGGGGGGGGTCCATGTATACTCCTCCTATATACACGTCTGTCCATGGGGGGGGGTCCATGTATACTCCTCCTATATACACGTCTGTCCATGGGGGGGGGTCCATGTATACTCCTCCTATATACACGTCTGTCCATGGGGGGGGGTCCATGTATACTCCTCCTATATACACGTCTGTCCATGGGGGGGGGTCCATGTATACTCCTCCTATATACACGTCTGTCCATGGGGGGGGGTCCATGTATACTCCTCCTATATACACGTCTGTCCATGGGGGGGGGTCCATGTATACTCCTCCTATATACACGTCTGTCCATGGGGGGGGGTCCATGTATACTCCTCCTATATACACGTCTGTCCATGGGGGGGGTCCATGTATACTCCTCCTATATACACGTCTGTCCATGGGGGGGGGTCCATGTATACTCCTCCTATATACACGTCTGTCCATGGGGGGGGGTCCATGTATACTCCTCCTATATACACGTCTGTCCATGGGGGGGGGTCCATGTATACTCCTCCTATATACACGTCTGTCCATGGGGGGGGGTCCATGTATACTCCTCCTATATACACGTCTGTCCATGGGGGGGGGTCCATGTATACTCCTCCTATATACACGTCTGTCCATGGGGGGGGGTCCATGTATACTCCTCCTATATACACGTCTGTCCATGGGGGGGGGTCCATGTATACTCCTCCTATATACACGTCTGTCCATGGGGGGGGGTCCATGTATACTCCTCCTATATACACGTCTGTCCATGGGGGGGGGTCCATGTATACTCCTCCTATATACACGTCTGTCCATGGGGGGGGGTCCATGTATACTCCTCCTATATACACGTCTGTCCATGGGGGGGGGTCCATGTATACTCCTCCTATATACACGTCTGTCCATGGGGGGGGGTCCATGTATACTCCTCCTATATACACGTCTGTCCATGGGGGGGGGTCCATGTATACTCCTCCTATATACACGTCTGTCCATGGGGGGGGGTCCATGTATACTCCTCCTATATACACGTCTGTCCATGGGGGGGGGTCCATGTATACTCCTCCTATATACACGTCTGTCCATGGGGGGGGGTCCATGTATACTCCTCCTATATACACGTCTGTCCATGGGGGGGGGTCCATGTATACTCCTCCTATATACACGTCTGTCCATGGGGGGGGGTCCATGTATACTCCTCCTATATACACGTCTGTCCATGGGGGGGGGTCCATGTATACTCCTCCTATATACACGTCTGTCCATGGGGGGGGGTCCATGTATACTCCTCCTATATACACGTCTGTCCATGGGGGGGGGTCCATGTATACTCCTCCTATATACACGTCTGTCCATGGGGGGGGGTCCATGTATACTCCTCCTATATACACGTCTGTCCATGGGGGGGGGTCCATGTATACTCCTCCTATATACACGTCTGTCCATGGGGGGGGGTCCATGTATACTCCTCCTATATACACGTCTGTCCATGGGGGGGGGTCCATGTATACTCCTCCTATATACACGTCTGTCCATGGGGGGGGTCCATGTATACTCCTCCTATATACACGTCTGGGGGGGGTCCATGTATACTCCTCCTATATACACGTCTGTCCATGGGGGGGGGTCCATGTATACTCCTCCTATATACACGTCTGTCCATGGGGGGGGGTCCATGTATACTCCTCCTATATACACGTCTGTCCATGGGGGGGGGTCCATGTATACTCCTCCTATATACACGTCTGTCCATGGGGGGGGGTCCATGTATACTCCTCCTATATACACGTCTGTCCATGGGGGGGGGTCCATGTATACTCCTCCTATATACACGTCTGTCCATGGGGGGGGGTCCATGTATACTCCTCCTATATACACGTCTGTCCATGGGGGGGGGTCCATGTATACTCCTCCTATATACACGTCTGTCCATGGGGGGGGGTCCATGTATACTCCTCCTATATACACGTCTGTCCATGGGGGGGGGTCCATGTATACTCCTCCTATATACACGTCTGTCCATGGGGGGGGGTCCATGTATACTCCTCCTATATACACGTCTGTCCATGGGGGGGGGTCCATGTATACTCCTCCTATATACACGTCTGTCCATGGGGGGGGGTCCATGTATACTCCTCCTATATACACGTCTGTCCATGGGGGGGGGTCCATGTATACTCCTCCTATATACACGTCTGTCCATGGGGGGGGGTCCATGTATACTCCTCCTATATACACGTCTGTCCATGGGGGGGGGTCCATGTATACTCCTCCTATATACACGTCTGTCCATGGGGGGGGGTCCATGTATACTCCTCCTATATACACGTCTGTCCATGGGGGGGGGTCCATGTATACTCCTCCTATATACACGTCTGTCCATGGGGGGGGGTCCATGTATACTCCTCCTATATACACGTCTGTCCATGGGGGGGGGTCCATGTATACTCCTCCTATATACACGTCTGTCCATGGGGGGGGGTCCATGTATACTCCTCCTATATACACGTCTGTCCATGGGGGGGGGTCCATGTATACTCCTCCTATATACACGTCTGTCCATGGGGGGGGGTCCATGTATACTCCTCCTATATACACGTCTGTCCATGGGGGGGGGTCCATGTATACTCCTCCTATATACACGTCTGTCCATGGGGGGGGGTCCATGTATACTCCTCCTATATACACGTCTGTCCATGGGGGGGGGTCCATGTATACTCCTCCTATATACACGTCTGTCCATGGGGGGGGGTCCATGTATACTCCTCCTATATACACGTCTGTCCATGGGGGGGGGGTCCATGTATACTCCTCCTATATACACGTCTGTCCATGGGGGGGGGGTCCATGTATACTCCTCCTATATACACGTCTGTCCATGGGGGGGGGGTCCATGTATACTCCTCCTATATACACGTCTGTCCATGGGGGGGGGGTCCATGTATACTCCTCCTATATACACGTCTGTCCATGGGGGGGGGGTCCATGTATACTCCTCCTATATACACGTCTGTCCATGGGGGGGGGGTCCATGTATACTCCTCCTATATACACGTCTGTCCATGGGGGGGGGGTCCATGTATACTCCTCCTATATACACGTCTGTCCATGGGGGGGGGGTCCATGTATACTCCTCCTATATACACGTCTGTCCATGGGGGGGGGGTCCATGTATACTCCTCCTATATACACGTCTGTCCATGGGGGGGGGGTCCATGTATACTCCTCCTATATACACGTCTGTCCATGGGGGGGGGGTCCATGTATACTCCTCCTATATACACGTCTGTCCATGGGGGGGGGGTCCATGTATACTCCTCCTATATACACGTCTGTCCATGGGGGGGGGGTCCATGTATACTCCTCCTATATACACGTCTGTCCATGGGGGGGGGGTCCATGTATACTCCTCCTATATACACGTCTGTCCATGGGGGGGGGGTCCATGTATACTCCTCCTATATACACGTCTGTCCATGGGGGGGGGGTCCATGTATACTCCTCCTATATACACGTCTGTCCATGGGGGGGGGGTCCATGTATACTCCTCCTATATACACGTCTGTCCATGGGGGGGGGGGTCCATGTATACTCCTCCTATATACACGTCTGTCCATGGGGGGGGGGTCCATGTATACTCCTCCTATATACACGTCTGTCCATGGGGGGGGGGTCCATGTATACTCCTCCTATATACACGTCTGTCCATGGGGGGGGGGTCCATGTATACTCCTCCTATATACACGTCTGTCCATGGGGGGGGGGTCCATGTATACTCCTCCTATATACACGTCTGTCCATGGGGGGGGGGTCCATGTATACTCCTCCTATATACACGTCTGTCCATGGGGGGGGGGTCCATGTATACTCCTCCTATATACACGTCTGTCCATGGGGGGGGGGTCCATGTATACTCCTCCTATATACACGTCTGTCCATGGGGGGGGGGTCCATGTATACTCCTCCTATATACACGTCTGTCCATGGGGGGGGGGTCCATGTATACTCCTCCTATATACACGTCTGTCCATGGGGGGGGGGTCCATGTATACTCCTCCTATATACACGTCTGTCCATGGGGGGGGGGTCCATGTATACTCCTCCTATATACACGTCTGTCCATGGGGGGGGGGTCCATGTATACTCCTCCTATATACACGTCTGTCCATGGGGGGGGGGTCCATGTATACTCCTCCTATATACACGTCTGTCCATGGGGGGGGGGTCCATGTATACTCCTCCTATATACACGTCTGTCCATGGGGGGGGGGTCCATGTATACTCCTCCTATATACACGTCTGTCCATGGGGGGGGGGTCCATGTATACTCCTCCTATATACACGTCTGTCCATGGGGGGGGGGTCCATGTATACTCCTCCTATATACACGTCTGTCCATGGGGGGGGGGTCCATGTATACTCCTCCTATATACACGTCTGTCCATGGGGGGGGGGTCCATGTATACTCCTCCTATATACACGTCTGTCCATGGGGGGGGGGTCCATGTATACTCCTCCTATATACACGTCTGTCCATGGGGGGGGGGTCCATGTATACTCCTCCTATATACACGTCTGTCCATGGGGGGGGGGTCCATGTATACTCCTCCTATATACACGTCTGTCCATGGGGGGGGGGTCCATGTATACTCCTCCTATATACACGTCTGTCCATGGGGGGGGGGTCCATGTATACTCCTCCTATATACACGTCTGTCCATGGGGGGGGGGTCCATGTATACTCCTCCTATATACACGTCTGTCCATGGGGGGGGGGTCCATGTATACTCCTCCTATATACACGTCTGTCCATGGGGGGGGGGTCCATGTATACTCCTCCTATATACACGTCTGTCCATGGGGGGGGGGTCCATGTATACTCCTCCTATATACACGTCTGTCCATGGGGGGGGGGTCCATGTATACTCCTCCTATATACACGTCTGTCCATGGGGGGGGGGTCCATGTATACTCCTCCTATATACACGTCTGTCCATGGGGGGGGGGTCCATGTATACTCCTCCTATATACACGTCTGTCCATGGGGGGGGGGTCCATGTATACTCCTCCTATATACACGTCTGTCCATGGGGGGGGGGTCCATGTATACTCCTCCTATATACACGTCTGTCCATGGGGGGGGGGTCCATGTATACTCCTCCTATATACACGTCTGTCCATGGGGGGGGGGTCCATGTATACTCCTCCTATATACACGTCTGTCCATGGGGGGGGGGTCCATGTATACTCCTCCTATATACACGTCTGTCCATGGGGGGGGGGTCCATGTATACTCCTCCTATATACACGTCTGTCCATGGGGGGGGGGTCCATGTATACTCCTCCTATATACACGTCTGTCCATGGGGGGGGGGTCCATGTATACTCCTCCTATATACACGTCTGTCCATGGGGGGGGGGTCCATGTATACTCCTCCTATATACACGTCTGTCCATGGGGGGGGGGTCCATGTATACTCCTCCTATATACACGTCTGTCCATGGGGGGGGGGTCCATGTATACTCCTCCTATATACACGTCTGTCCATGGGGGGGGGGTCCATGTATACTCCTCCTATATACACGTCTGTCCATGGGGGGGGGGTCCATGTATACTCCTCCTATATACACGTCTGTCCATGGGGGGGGGGTCCATGTATACTCCTCCTATATACACGTCTGTCCATGGGGGGGGGGTCCATGTATACTCCTCCTATATACACGTCTGTCCATGGGGGGGGGGTCCATGTATACTCCTCCTATATACACGTCTGTCCATGGGGGGGGGGTCCATGTATACTCCTCCTATATACACGTCTGTCCATGGGGGGGGGGTCCATGTATACTCCTCCTATATACACGTCTGTCCATGGGGGGGGGGTCCATGTATACTCCTCCTATATACACGTCTGTCCATGGGGGGGGGGTCCATGTATACTCCTCCTATATACACGTCTGTCCATGGGGGGGGGGTCCATGTATACTCCTCCTATATACACGTCTGTCCATGGGGGGGGGGTCCATGTATACTCCTCCTATATACACGTCTGTCCATGGGGGGGGGGTCCATGTATACTCCTCCTATATACACGTCTGTCCATGGGGGGGGGGTCCATGTATACTCCTCCTATATACACGTCTGTCCATGGGGGGGGGGTCCATGTATACTCCTCCTATATACACGTCTGTCCATGGGGGGGGGGTCCATGTATACTCCTCCTATATACACGTCTGTCCATGGGGGGGGGGTCCATGTATACTCCTCCTATATACACGTCTGTCCATGGGGGGGGGGTCCATGTATACTCCTCCTATATACACGTCTGTCCATGGGGGGGGGGTCCATGTATACTCCTCCTATATACACGTCTGTCCATGGGGGGGGGGTCCATGTATACTCCTCCTATATACACGTCTGTCCATGGGGGGGGGGTCCATGTATACTCCTCCTATATACACGTCTGTCCATGGGGGGGGGGTCCATGTATACTCCTCCTATATACACGTCTGTCCATGGGGGGGGGGTCCATGTATACTCCTCCTATATACACGTCTGTCCATGGGGGGGGGGTCCATGTATACTCCTCCTATATACACGTCTGTCCATGGGGGGGGGGTCCATGTATACTCCTCCTATATACACGTCTGTCCATGGGGGGGGGGTCCATGTATACTCCTCCTATATACACGTCTGTCCATGGGGGGGGGGTCCATGTATACTCCTCCTATATACACGTCTGTCCATGGGGGGGGGGTCCATGTATACTCCTCCTATATACACGTCTGTCCATGGGGGGGGGGTCCATGTATACTCCTCCTATATACACGTCTGTCCATGGGGGGGGGGTCCATGTATACTCCTCCTATATACACGTCTGTCCATGGGGGGGGGGTCCATGTATACTCCTCCTATATACACGTCTGTCCATGGGGGGGGGGTCCATGTATACTCCTCCTATATACACGTCTGTCCATGGGGGGGGGGTCCATGTATACTCCTCCTATATACACGTCTGTCCATGGGGGGGGGGTCCATGTATACTCCTCCTATATACACGTCTGTCCATGGGGGGGGGGTCCATGTATACTCCTCCTATATACACGTCTGTCCATGGGGGGGGGGTCCATGTATACTCCTCCTATATACACGTCTGTCCATGGGGGGGGGGTCCATGTATACTCCTCCTATATACACGTCTGTCCATGGGGGGGGGGTCCATGTATACTCCTCCTATATACACGTCTGTCCATGGGGGGGGGGTCCATGTATACTCCTCCTATATACACGTCTGTCCATGGGGGGGGGGTCCATGTATACTCCTCCTATATACACGTCTGTCCATGGGGGGGGGGTCCATGTATACTCCTCCTATATACACGTCTGTCCATGGGGGGGGGGTCCATGTATACTCCTCCTATATACACGTCTGTCCATGGGGGGGGGGTCCATGTATACTCCTCCTATATACACGTCTGTCCATGGGGGGGGGGTCCATGTATACTCCTCCTATATACACGTCTGTCCATGGGGGGGGGGTCCATGTATACTCCTCCTATATACACGTCTGTCCATGGGGGGGGGGTCCATGTATACTCCTCCTATATACACGTCTGTCCATGGGGGGGGGGTCCATGTATACTCCTCCTATATACACGTCTGTCCATGGGGGGGGGGTCCATGTATACTCCTCCTATATACACGTCTGTCCATGGGGGGGGGGTCCATGTATACTCCTCCTATATACACGTCTGTCCATGGGGGGGGGGTCCATGTATACTCCTCCTATATACACGTCTGTCCATGGGGGGGGGGTCCATGTATACTCCTCCTATATACACGTCTGTCCATGGGGGGGGGGTCCATGTATACTCCTCCTATATACACGTCTGTCCATGGGGGGGGGGTCCATGTATACTCCTCCTATATACACGTCTGTCCATGGGGGGGGGGTCCATGTATACTCCTCCTATATACACGTCTGTCCATGGGGGGGGGTCCATGTATACTCCTCCTATATACACGTCTGTCCATGGGGGGGGGTCCATGTATACTCCTCCTATATACACGTCTGTCCATGGGGGGGGGGTCCATGTATACTCCTCCTATATACACGTCTGTCCATGGGGGGGGGTCCATGTATACTCCTCCTATATACACGTCTGTCCATGGGGGGGGGGTCCATGTATACTCCTCCTATATACACGTCTGTCCATGGGGGGGGGTCCATGTATACTCCTCCTATATACACGTCTGTCCATGGGGGGGGGTCCATGTATACTCCTCCTATATACACGTCTGTCCATGGGGGGGGGTCCATGTATACTCCTCCTATATACACGTCTGTCCATGGGGGGGGGTCCATGTATACTCCTCCTATATACACGTCTGTCCATGGGGGGGGGTCCATGTATACTCCTCCTATATACACGTCTGTCCATGGGGGGGGGTCCATGTATACTCCTCCTATATACACGTCTGTCCATGGGGGGGGGTCCATGTATACTCCTCCTATATACACGTCTGTCCATGGGGGGGGGTCCATGTATACTCCTCCTATATACACGTCTGTCCATGGGGGGGGGTCCATGTATACTCCTCCTATATACACGTCTGTCCATGGGGGGGGGGGGGGATCCATGTATACTTCTCTATATACAGGGGGTCCCCTAGTTACAAACATCCGACTTACAAACGGAGGGAGACGACAGGAAGTGAGAGGAAATCTACCCCTAGGAAGAGAAATAAACTCCTGTAAGAGCTATTATGGGGAAAAGGTACCTCCACTGATGCTTTATCACCAAGGCTTGTTTCCACAACAACCCAAAATTTTCAAAATCCAATTGTCATTGGGACAGAAAGTGAGGTGAAATCTTCTGAACAGGGGCACACACAGCAAAACAAATGTTACAGGGGTGTTAACCCTTCCCTATGCTATCCAAAAAGCTTAAAAATAGTTGTTTTGGCTGGAGCTACACTTAAAAAATGTACCTGTTCTGACTTACAAACAGATTCAACTTAAGAACAAACCTATAGTCCCTAACTTGTTTGTAACCCGGGGACCCCCTGTACATGTCTGTCCATGGGGGGGGGGGGGGGGGGGGATCCATGTATACTCCTCTATATACATGTCTGTCCATGGGGGGGGGATCCATGTATACTCCTCTATATACACGTCTGTCCATATGGGGGAGGGGGTCCATGTATACTCCTATATACACGTCTGGTGAACCTCCACCCATCTCACCTATTTATTTTTTTTTTCTTCTCTCAATTATGATCACATCCGCCTCCTGTGTTTGGGTTATTTTAGGGGAGAATACCAGCTTTTGCAAGGGGGAGGGGTGTTGAAGAACTGCACCCATATTGTCAAAATGTATTATTATTATTATTGCAATATACTAATTTTACTAAAATAATAATTGCGCATTTTAGTAATAAGGGTGATGCAAGTATTTTATAAATACCGATACAAATTATATAAAAGAGAAAAAAAAAATTATACTACTGTAATTGGTATTAGTCTATTTTATTATAACAGAAAAAAAATTGTAGAAATTTTTTTTTTCTGTTATAATAGACTAATACCAATTACAGTAGTATATATTTTTTTTCTTATTTGTTTTGTATTGGTAATTATAAAATACTTGCATCGCCCTTATTACTAAAATGCACAATTATTTAATTAGTAAAATTAGTATATTGTTATAATACTAATGCCACAAAAACAATAATACATTAGTATTATAGCAATATAATAATTTTACTAAAACAATTGCGCATTTTAGTAATAAGGGTGATGTAAGTGAAATGTGAGTATTTTATAAATGCTAATAAAAAAAAGTTATTGTTTGTTTTTTTGTTTTTGTATCGGTTATATATTAGCGATACAAAAAAACATTAATAAAAATATACTACTGTAATATTTTGTGCGTGTATGTTAGTCCTGCAGAGCCACCTTGATCAGCATTTGGTTTACTGTATTTCAATAAACTTGCCACTTTTTTTGCAAATTTAAATACATCCATATTGACAAAATGAGCTATTGGAAGTATTGGTGATGGGGTGTGTGCCCCCCCCAATCAGATTTACAGTATCTTACAAAAGTGAGTACACCCCTCACATCTTTGTAAATATTTTAACTCTTTTCATGTGACAACACTGAAGAAATGACACTTTGCTGTGTCTCCAATGTGAAAGCCCCGAGGGCGTTCACACTGGAGCTGTGCACTGGCAGGATGGTAAAAAAAATCCTGCTAGCAGCATCTTTGGAGCGGTGTGTATACCGCTCCTGCCTATTGAAATCAGTGGGGCAGCGCGGCTATACCGCCAGCATAGCGCTGCTGCAGCAGCGCTTTGCAGTGGTGTTAACCCTTTCTCGGCCGCTAACGGGGGTAAACCCCCCCGCTAGCGGGCAAATACCGCCGCTAAAAACAGCGCCGTTATATCACTGGCTCCCGCATCGCCCCAGTGTGAAAGGGTGTACTCACTTTTGTTGCCAGCATGACATTAATGGCTGTGTGTTGAGTTATTTTGAGGGGACAGCAAATTGACACTGTTATGCAAACTGTACACTTACTACTTTACATTGTAGCAAAGTGTCATTTCTTCAGTTCTCACTTAGGAGCTGGTGGGGAAAAGGTTTATTAGCCTGTAGGATGGGGGGGGGGGGGGTGCATGCCTCCTGTTGTCCCCCTGTGTCACATCCTAGTGTATTGTAATGCACCCAGGAGGCACAGGTGCTTACCTGCTGTCAGTCTATGGCTGGCTGAGATGTGCTGGGTCTGGAGGCTGTACTGAGGGGTGTCCCCACAACCAGCACTTACCTGCAGCTGGGGACAAATTGACCCTGGATGTAATGATGCTTTGGTTATAATGGTGCGACTGTGTTCCTCCCTCCCTCCCTCCCCATCTCTAGAATTCGATTTATGAGTTTGAATGGGTTCACCTATTATTGCAGTGAAGGGTGACCTATAAGGCTGGATTCACACCTATGCATTTTTAGTGCATTTTGCAGATTTGCACTACATGGTTTCCTATGGAACACGTTCTGTAGTGCAAAAAGCACTAAAAATGAATAGGTGCGAATCCAGCCTAATAAAGGTTTTCGTTTTTCATTTTAGCTAGAACAAGGGAGAGTTCTAACCCCATTTAGGGTTTTGGTTTTTTGCCACTTCCCCTCACTTCCTGTCCCATAGTAGCCACAAAAGCAAGTCAGAGGGAATCCCTGGTTATTTCCCCTTTATTATTCTTCTGGTGACAACCCAAAATAGGGGGGCAGGCCCCCCCTTCTTTTTTTTTTTTTTTTTTTTTTTTTTTTTTTTCAGTGATGGAACAACTAGAGGGTGGTTCTCCCTAATGGGTCACACACAGTAATAACACATTAAAGCTGAGATATATTGGTTGAGTGTTGGCTTTCCCTTTTAAAAAAAAAATAAGGCACAAATCCATCAACCAGTAGGAAAAAGCGTGGTCCAATTTGCTCCAACAACTATTTATTCAATGATTTTCTCTGCTTTCTTAATTCTCGACTCTAAATCTCTCCATAGTGTGGTGGTGACACACACAGCACACAACGTCATCTCTTCTGCAGTTTTATTGAATGAGAACGATATTTGTCTTGTGTCCTGTAGTCTGCTTTGTGAATTGCTGTTCATTAGATGTTTTATTGGCAAACAAAACAATTGAGTAACTAGAAGCTGATAAAACAAATGACTTCATTGTCTTATTTGCTGTGTAAACGTTCTGATCTGTGAATTGTACTTTAGATCATCATTGCATACAACCTGCAGACAGTGTTTTGTCTTGCTTTTTTTTTTTTTTTTTTTTTTTTTCTTTTCTTTTCTTTTAAATAAAAAAAAAAATTCCTTCATTCTTGTGACAGGATTCTTTGCATCTTGCAGAATCATTTTATTGGACACGTTAGATTTATTTGGGGCTTGTTGTTCTGCAGTCAGGACTATTATATGGTATGTAGTAGCTTTAGGAGTTTTTCAGACCTTGCAGGATATTAGTCATTTTTCTATTGCCCCTTAGTCAGACTAGTCCAGACGTCACCTTTTTTATGTTCTATGGTAGTACACTTGGCTATCATTTCATAGCACTTCATGAAGGATCACTGGGTGGCAATGTAGCCTAATACCACTCTGACTTTAATTATTTTATGGTTTTGGTCTGGCCAAACATACAGATCTTCCATCAACTGTGAAAGAACTGATGCCATTACATTATTGTAAAAATTTATTAATGTATACAATTGTAATACATTTAGGGCGGGAATATACAATTAAGGGCAATGCTACAACACTTTGCACTAAAGTGACACTACCCTGTTTCCCCGAAAATAAGACCTAGCGTGATTGTTAGTGATGGCTGCAATATAAGCCCTACGCTGAAAATAAGACCTACAAGGACTTTAACTAGGGCTTATTTGGGGGGTAGGGCTTATATTGCAGCCATCACCGACAATCACGCTAGGTCTTATTTTCGGGGAAACAGGGTAATACTGGTTCAAAACAAAAGTAGTAATTTCTATTCAAGTATATATTCATAACTCAAGTCCTCTTCTATTGCTCTTAGCCATTATATATCAATTTTTATTTTTTAAATTTTCCTTGCACTCTGCGGTTGATCTATCAAAACTGGAGAGTGCAAAATCTGGTGCAGCTCTGTAAATCGATCTAAGCTGAAGTTGATTGGCTACCATGCACAGCTGCACCAGATTTTGCACTCTCCAGTCTCAGTAAATCGACCCCAAATGTGTGATTCCTGTTTAGAGGGTACTGATGTTTATTCTTCATGGTCTCACTGTATGTAGGAAAATAGCCACCCCCTGTTGCTCACTCCCAAGGTGGGCTTTGGGATTTTTAGAGTATATAGAGAAGTGCAAAGCTGGTTTCAAACAAAGGGAAGTGAGGGGGGGGGGAGAAGAGTTTTGGGAGCTCACAGGGATGTTAAAGGCATGCAAAAAAGGGCAGTAAAATGGATTTAATGCAAAATTAAAGGGCTATTAGGAATAGATTCCTAATGCATACAACCCCGTTCAGCTGCCTTTGTGGCTTGGGGAAGGAGGGGTAAAACATGGATCAACCACCTAATTTTTAGTATCTAGAGTCAATTCATCAAATGTCAGGTAAATACAGCAAAAACATTGACTAAAGAACACACATTTTGTTAATCACCTGGCTATAGGAAAGTCTGTATGTTAGCAATGTACAAAATAACAATGAGGGGGAACTCTGCACTGGCCACTGAGTTAAAATTACACAATGTATCGGTGTGGAAATGTTCTGTCCTGAGCTCACATGAAAATACATTGTAACATTTCACCAGAAGGAGAATGTTCTGTGAATATAGGCATGCCAGAAAGTTTTCAGTTTCACAAGATTTCTGTGTGCATCTATTTACAGAACTGTCGTCCTTTGGTGCTGTGTTGGCATGTAAAAAAGTAAAACTGCTAAAAATGACACTAAATATAAGCGACAAATATCACAAATCATAAATACAGTAAAACTTGTATTGCGATTTTTATTCGTTCCAGAAACATGCTTGTAATCCAAAGCACTTGTATATCAAAGCAAATTTCCCCATAAGAAATCTTGGAAATTCATAGGTCCTTCCGTTTTTTTTTTTTTTATAGTCCATATAAAGATTTAGGGCTGCAACTAACGATTATTTTCATAATCGATTAGTTGGCCGATTATTGTTTCGAATAATCGATTATTCGGTTAATAACCTTAAAAAAAACTGTGGTGTATAATTTAGTTAATGTGTACAGTTTTTAAAAAAGGTAATTTAATCTTAAATATCTCTATGCAGTGGTAAATATAAATAACCAACTATATGGTTAGGGAGCAAAATATTGAATCCACTCTTAGCATAACAGACAGAAGAGATATACTTTATATACTATTAGAGGAGATATACTGTATAAACTATTAGAGGAGAGATATACTCTCTATATACTATTAGAGGATATACTATTAAAGGGTGAATCTGGTAAATATCATCAGACTCGGAGATCAATTTTTTTTTGTATTTAAAAACAAAAACAATGTCCTTCCTTCTGAAAATTGATCCGTGTGGCCAGCATAAGGCTCGGTACACACCGATGCAGTTTGCTTTTCATCTGTTTCTGCAGTGCTCTTTGCTGTGCATGTGATTTTGCTGCGATTTGCATTTTTGCATTTTTTTTTTTTGGCCAATTTGTTGTTGGGCAGATTAAAAAAACACATATTGCTGCAAAAACGCATTACATGCTTTTCTGCAGCTCCTCTATTGAAGTATATTGAACCAAAACACCGTTTTGTGTGAACTTGTCCCATAGGAAACCATGTGAATGAACTGTAGTGCGTTTCTGCAAAAAGCACCAAAACACACATAGATGTGAACCAGGTCTATGACGTTTAGTAACATAATGGGGTGAAAAAAACTAAAATTAGCTCTTTATAGTACAAAAAAAGCAGATAATCGCCACTGTAAGGGGTTATTTTTTTGTAGAACTGTGAAAGTAATATTTGCTGTAGCGATTATTTGCTTTTTGTACTATAAAGGGCTCATTTTAGGGTTTTTTTTAACCCCATTATGTTACTGGCTGATTAATCGATTATGAAAATAGTAATCGATTAATTTCATAATCGATTAGTTGTCGATTAATCGATTAGTTGTTTCAGCCCTATAAAGATTATAGCAATGTGACCAGGTTCTGTAACCTTACAATGTCCGTCCACAAATGGAAGCCTCCACAGGGGGATTAGAAGCAAAATCCAGCAGGAGCTTCAGAGTATAAAAGAGAAGAGAGACGCCTCTAAGTCTTTGTTCACACAGGGGCAATCCGACTTACAGCACGACTTTGAAAGGCGATTTGGAGGTGACTTTGAGCAACTTGCATTGCGACTTGGTCTCCCCCAAGACAGGCAACTTTAGCTGTGGCCAATCACAGAATAATCAGCTCTGTGGGAGGGAGGGGGTTGCCTGGGTAAATTCCTCCTTATTTATTTTTTTTAATTTTTTTTAATTTTTTTTTTTTTTCCCCCCCTCTGTAAAGTGGCTTCAGTATAGAGTGAGATCTGACTTGGAGGCGACTTCCATTGAAATCTATGGGTGTGAGTTGCCTAGAAGTAGTACAGGAACCTTTTTCTGAAGTCGGAACAACTTCAGTAGTGTACATTAAGACGGCTCTCATTCACTTGTATGGGATTTCTTATGTCCAGTGACTTGAGGATTTACAAGTCGGATCCTTAGGGTCGGTTCATACTGAGGCAGCACGACTTGCAGCGCGACTGCCTCAGGCGACCCAGGACACGACTCAGCGGCGACTTGCAAAACGACTTCAGTATAGAAGTCAATGCAAGTCGCCCCTAAAGTCGTACAGGAACCTTTTTCTAAGTCGGAGCGACTTGCGTTGCTCCGATTAGAACGGTTCCATTGCACAGAACAGGACGCTACTTGTCAGGCGACTAGGTCGCTTGACAAGTCGTCCCAGTGTGAACCGAGGCTAAGTCACTGTAGTGTGAACCGACACTGCCGTGTACACAATCGGGATTTTGGCCGGAAAAAGTTATGATGGTTTTTCCGACGGAATTCCGCTCAAGCTTGCTTTGCATACACACGGTCACACAAGTTCGCTGAACTTTCGACCGTCAAGAACGCAGTGACTTACAACACTACGTCGAGCTGAGAAAATGAAGTTCAATGCTTCCGAGCATGCGTAGGATTTTTGCGCATCGGGGTTTCTACAGACAATGGCATTTTCGGATAGGAACTTTTTCCGACTGAAATTGAGAACATGCTCTCCATCTTTTGCTGGCTGGAATTCGGCCAGCAAAAGTCCGCTGGAACATGCACATGGTCGCTCTTTCCGACCAAAAGCTCACATCAGTCTTTTGCTGGCTGAATTTCTGTTTGTGTGTACGGGGCATTAGTGTAGTAATATGGTTACATTTAATGAAGATACAACAATTATTAACTCACATGGTTAATTAAAAGATGTACATCTAAATATGTATACATCCTGGGTAAAGCTGTCCACATAGACCGTACTCCTCACTGCTGTCAGTCTGCAATGGTGACCGGAAAGACTACCCTGCAGAAGAGCCATCTGAAAGCGAGGCTTGAAGCACTCCTGGATGCAGCATGGAAGGGATGATGGCGGTGAGGATGGTCTATGTGGACAACTTTACCCCGGATGCCTGCATACTTGGATGTGTGTTTTATGTTAAAAAAAAAAAAAAAAAAGCGAGTTTCTAAATGTTGTACCTTCATTAAATGTAACCATATTGCTACACTTGGAGGTGCCTCTGTTCTATACTCAGTTGTGACATGACACTACTTGTATGTCAAGACATTGCTTGTATATCAAGTCAAAGCTTAATGTTGTCTTGGAAAACGCTCTCAAACCAAGGTTTTACTGTATTACGTATTTGGTAAACGCTGTTTCACACTTCTGTGGTTTGGTACCCACGGTGTTCATGCAGTTAACCCGTGGTTTCCCATACTTTCTATAAGATCATGTGGTTCTTGGTGACTTTTTTTTTCCAAAAGCTAACAAAGTTCTGCATGCGCTTTCAGAAAATGCACCAAAAAACGTGTAACCTGATAGTCTATGGGAAACCGTCTGCATGAATACCACGGGTACACCCAGTGTAAAACAGCCGTGTCAGGTCCATTCATACCTGAGGATTGTCACATCCTAGTACGAGTGCCTGAAAAATGCAGGTTTAGGCGTGGGTTTTCAGGCACTGCACATTTTAAAATTCAAAGGGGCCAAAACACTGCAAAAATAAGTTGCACCTAAAGTGTGACAGTGTGCAAAAAAAAAAAAAAATTCCTGGCTATGCTTGCCTAAATTGCTGGGCTGTCTCACATTAAGTGTTAAAGTCTTATGGCTTGATGTTTTGGTTATTTTCAGCTGATGTCAGCTAGTCCTGGGTGTTTTTTTTTTTTTTTTTTTTTTTTTTTTCTTCTTCTTTTTTCCCCCTGTATTGCCAGTCAATGGGAAGAGGAAGACTCCGGTCTACAGAACATAGAAGCCGGTCTGATCAGCAGGAGAGATGTAGAGTCATATGCTGCTCATTTTATTAGACACTTTTTACAATTGGGAGGAAATCCAATTAGTTTAATTAGTAGGCTGACTTGTCTCGTGTTCTGCCAGTGGGCTCTGATCCTGGCACTCGGCTCACATTGGCCTTCTCTGTGTCTGGGCTCAGTGCTGGCAGAGGATGCTCAGCTACGTTCCAGGGAACACGTACAGGGAGGGGACAGCTGGACTCCGGGGAGGATAACCTGCACTCACTCCCAATGTATGTCCTGCTCAGGAATTTTGTCTTTATATCAAGTCTAAAATGAGAATTGTAGAATGTGTTGTGCTGGGACTTCTGTGTGCAGTTCATCTTCTGAAAAATTAAATGATTTCTTAGTTTTCGCCTGGATTACAGGGGGGGGAAAAAAATGTAAATTGAGAACTAAAAAAGTACCACTTTGTCATGGCAGAAAACGGTACCCAAACAGCCTATTAGGCGAAGGTCTCTGACATGAGTATTATAGGGGTTTCATGTTAGAGATTGTAGACATTCTGTTTTCAGACAGGGGTGGCTGCAGTGATGAGACAGCAAAGTGCAACTGTAATGCTAGCCTTTGTCTACACAAATGGGTACAAAGAGTCCAAAGAAATGAATACAAAAATATTGGCATGCACTAATGAGGAAATGGTGTTAATAAAAACATTCTGCCATATTGATATCAATCTATTGTGTGGTTCTTTTTAATAATGCATATAATGGTTTCAATATTTCAAATGAAAATGTGCATATATGCATTGTAAAAAAAATGTAAAGTGATGCACTTATTCCCAGTCATTAAAAAAAAAAATGAATCCACACTAATTTTATATATATAATTCATGTAAAAAAAAGATTTTTTTTCATGAATAAATTATATTTATCACATTTTAGTGTGTGGATTCTTCCCCCTTCTTCTTTTTTTTTTTTTTTTTTTTTTAAATGAATGGGAATAAGTGCATCAGAGTGGATTTGATTTAAATCTCTAGTAAAAAGGCTTAATTTAAATGATTTTTTAAGGGCAACTGTCATCTTTGCCCTGCTGTTGACTCACCAACAGCCTCATTCACTTTAATGGGGCGGCTGGTGATGCAGCAGGGACACAACCAGGTGAGGGACGTGGCGGCAGCAGGTGAGTGGATACCCGCTAACAGGCGCTGCCATGATGGATCGGAAATGACAGGTGCTCTTTACATGTAAGGACTTATTCTTGCTGATAGTATCTTTAATATCTGCAAACAAAATGAAGGTTTCCTTTTTAGAATAAGCTGTCAGGTTAAACAGCGATATTGGGGGTTAATGGGTTAAGCACACTAGTTGAACTACTCAAATTCTTTTATTGCATTAAAGCCCCAATATATTACAAATTCTTGTATTTGCTTAAACATCAATGTTTAGTAACTGAAGTGCATAAACAAAATATCTTTTAAAAAAACAAACAAAAGAACTTTAAATGGAATATCTCAGCTGGGTCCACATGAACACGGTCCTTTCATCACCGCACGTCTTCTCATGATGTTTTATTCAGGTCACCAGGACTTGCATCTTTGTTGCATTTTGCACACATACCTGCTTTACCCGTAGGTAAGCTCTAATGAGCAGGGCCCTCTAATTTCTCCTGTACTCTCTGCCCTCTGTTAAGTGCTGCGCAAACTGTGGGTGCAATATAAATCCTGTTTTATAACAGGTAGAGGAAATGCATTAAAATATTCCCAAACTGGATCTCTTTTACGGCCTCCTGCCATTTTGCTCCTCAAGAGAGGAATAAAGCACTTCAAGTTATGTGCAGAAAGATAACAAGGTTTTATAAGCTGCTCAGAATGTTTTACTTTTACTGCTTTCCCTTCCTCCTCACTTTTTGGAGTCTGGTGCAGATGCATTTCTCTTCAATCATACAGTTTGTAGTGTACATAGATTTGCAAAAACCATGGGATAAGGGAATATTCCTGAATTTTGTTTTATCTCATAGTTACTGTGAAATTGTGTGAATGCAGTGCATGTTATCCCCGCTTGCAGAACTTGGATCCATTGAATGAGTTTACCAAAAAATGTAAACAGTATATACAGCCTCATGCTACATAACTAAGCTCCACTTCATGCTGAATAAACAAAATTATTGTATCTTAAAGTGGACCTTTAGTTATAGATAGATAATAGATATAGATGAGTTTTTTTTTTTTTTTTTTTTTTTTTTTTTTTTTACATATACAGATCTAAAAAGCCTAGTGTCTCCCTCTCTCCCAGTATCTTTAGCGGGCAGCCCGCTTTCAGATAAGTGGTCTCTGCAGTGAATTCGCCTGGAGGGGGCACCTCCCCTCCCACTGCCGGTAGTGGCAGAGACGAGTAAGGGGAAGATGGCCCCCACCCATCTCGTACAACTGCAGGGCGGAAGCAATGTCAAAATGTCACTTCCGTCCATAGCTCTTAAACTTTATTTAATTTTTGCATTTTAGTGTAAATATGAGATCTGAGTTTTTTTTTACCCCAGATCTCATTTTTAAGAGGTCCTGTCATGCTTTTTTTTTTTTTTTTTTTTTTTTTTTTCCTATTACAAGGAATGTTTACATTCCTTGTAATAGGAATAAAAGTAATACCTTTTTAAAAAAACAGTGTAAAAATAAAAGGTAAAATAAGAATTGTTTTTAAATGAGCAGTGTATGCATATGAAAACGGTGGTCAAACCACACATGTGAGGTATCGCCACAATCGGAGCGAGAGCAATAATTCTAGCCCTAGACCTCTGTAACTCGCAACATGCAACCTGTAGATTTTTTTTTTTTAAAGGGTAAATGTTTGTCGCCATTCCATGAGCAGGTACAATTTTTGAAGCGTGACATGTTTGGTATCAATTTACTTGGCGTAACCTTATCTTTCAGAGTATTAAAACAAAATTAGGCTAACTTTACTGTTTATTTTTATTTTATTTATGTAACAGAGTATTGCAACGACTGCCATTTTATTCTCTAGGGGGTTAGAATCCCCAAAACTTTTATCTAGCAAAAAAAAGCCTATTAACTAACTTGTAAACACCAAATCTCAGAGGCTCGTTCCTTAAGTGATTAATAGTCCACTAGTTGCAGAGCTGTACATTATTTGTTCCCTGCGGGTTTCTAGATTGATATTTATATTGTTGTGCCGAGCTGAGTGGCTAATTAGAGGGGCGACAGTTGGTTTTAGGGACCTCTTAGGTCCATAGGAGGTGGCTGAGAAACACTGATGTAGCATATTAAAAATGGTGCCTGAGGCATGAGAACCTGTCTCTAAACTGACTAGTTTAAAACTACTTCAATTAAATTAATAAACGTGTGTGTGTCATATCAAGGATAGTTTTTTCTTCTGCCACAGAGTCTCACTCTGACTGCTGCAGGGTTTTTATTTTATATCATTTTTTTGTAGCTCACAAACACTGCAAGAGCAACCACTCATAGGGGGAGGGGGGAGATTTACTAAAGATGGTGCAGCTCTGCATAGTAACCAGTCAGTTACTATGTCCTATCTAAGTTTTGGTGTGCTACAACGCATGCATGTTTGCAAGGTGTTGGCCTTTAATGAATGCCACCCAAGCACATTGCACTGTGTGTTGTGGTGCCATTCCATGTTGCAATGCATTTTAACACAGGCCTGGACAAATCTCTGGAGTCAAGAAGCATTTGCCCCTTAATGTTTCCAGTTCTATGGACTTTGCTATATTTTGCATGTATTGCTGTGAACATACCTGCTCCTCCTTCCACCCCTTGCTCTTCCTCCTGCAGCGCCCTGGGACATGTCACATGTCCCAGGATGCTGCAAGACCATTTACATAGCTCACTCATGCACAGGGGGGTGGTGGCGCTTGCTGTGGTTTCTCAGGAAGTAGCAGCTGACTCCTGCATCCACTGATGCCACACATGCCCAATGGGCTAGCCTATGTGTGAAAAAAGTGCAGAAGACCCTGACCCTTTTGCAAGATTGAGCTGCACTGAACCACATAGTGCTGCAGCGCCATGCATTTTGGCTCGCAGGTTAGATGCATGGGGGTGCCATTAAGAATTGATGGAGCTGTGCGTCTGCTAAAGGACTGCATGTGTGGGGGGGGGGGGGGCAGTGCCGTTCTGTGTGCTTTGTGAATGCCCCCCCTTTTATATTATATATTTTTTTTTATTTTTTTTTTTTGTTTGTTTTCCGTTGCAGGTATTTTTATAGTGCTGACCTTTTACACAGCGCTAGCATATACTGTATTGTACATCAATCCCTGCCCTCCAGAAGCTTACAAACTAAGTTCCCTACCTTACGTACATACATACTATACCCACCAGACAGTCTGGAGTACCCGGGGGAAAACCAATGCAGGCACATGGAGAACGTGGACTCCATGCAGGTACTGGGTGTGGTTGGGACTAAAACTGACCCTAGTGCTACAAAGCAGAAGTTCTCTGGAAACTGTAAAATCCAAGACATTCCAGATAATGGCTGATCTCATTTTTGTATATAGATTAATAGGTGGGAATGAACATAAAGGTAAACTTGCCCTGTGATATCTAGAATGTCCCTCAACAATCCATAGTCTTCACATGGTTGCTCAACCTGTGGCCCTCCAGCTGTTGATCTACAAGTCCCAACATGTCTCTGCCTTTCAGAGTCATGCTTGTAACTGTCAACCTTGAAATTCATCATGGGACTTGTCGTTTTGCAACAACTGGAGGGCCACCGGTTGAGCACCCCTGGTCTTCAGTCTGTTGTGGGTAAGCATGCTGTTGGTCTGCAGGTTGTCCAGTTGGTTTGTAAAGCCCTTGTTTGTGATCGGCATGTGGGTGGCAGCTGTCGGCGTGATGTACATATCAGTCTTGTTTTGGGTCCTCTGTGTTTTAATGAAAACAGCAGTCTTATCTGACGTGGACATGCATACGGGTGTCGTATATGCTGTAAACTATTTTTCAGTCTAGGTATGCTCTGTTACGCGAAGTGATCTTTATCGCTCTGCCGCCATATCCAGGCGTACTCTACCCAGGAACTGCTCAGCGGCTTAAGCTTTATCTTCCATTGAAAGACTGTACATATGGTGTGAGATACATTGCTGGACTGTAGAAAGAGCTGCTTCATCCTACGTCATTTAAAGGGCCTGTCTTGTTTTTTACTGCATGTGCTCGTGTAAAGGCCAACGTCATCTGTTGCACCATGTTACACTCGTATTTAGGGTGTAATATTTTAAACCTGTTGCCAGTGGCACGTGGACAGTGATTCTAAGGCTGGCCTTTTGTTGTACAATTTTCTTGTACAATTTTTTTTTTCTTTTAGATTTACCAAAATTATGAGGTCAAACCTAAACGCTTCAAAATTTTTGTATGCCATTGGGCAGGCGCTTGCACTACATAGATGAAGGCACATCTAAAGTAAATTGAATAAGAAATTTGTATATTATATGGCCAGCTTTAATGGAATACAAGTGCTGTGATCACCACAGTCCTAGTCCTTCAACGCTTCCTCCAGCTCTCCAAACTAAAGTTCATACCTCAGCTTCCAAATAGAGCTGGAGGGAAACTCGTCAGGAGCCTGGCACTGCACCCGCCATCTACATCTACTAATCATGGTTGCAATTTATTTTTTTCTAAAAGTGGAATTTTAACTCCAGCCTTTCCCTTTTTTTTTTTTTTTTTGGACTTGTTCATGGCAGCAGTTGCATCGAGTGCACCACCCGGCTTGACAAAGTTTGATATGAAAATCCATAGGAGCCAGACCAAAAAGAATTCCTTACCGAACAATGACTGCGGCTAGTCTGATGCAGTCCATGTTTGGGTATTCTAATGGCCGCAAGAGCAGCTGCTGTTGGAATACAATTGCCCGCTTGGAAGATGCTGTTTAGCATGGCTGGTTAAATCTATTGCTGGCTGATGAACGGATTCATGTATGGTTGGTCTTGGGAGAATTTTATGTATTCAGGATTTGTATAGCGGCAAACGTATGCATGGTGCTTTACAGCATGAGGGCAGACCATACAATACTATTCAGTACAGAAGGAATCAGAGGCCCTGCTCCTCAGAGCTTACAATCTAGAAAGAAGGGTCAAGTAATACCAGTGGGGGATGAGCTGATGGAGAAATTAAAAGTATAGTTAGTCGGGGGGCAGGATAGTCTTTGAAGAGTGGTTTTTATTTTATTTTTTATTTTTTTAGGGCTCGCCTAAAGGTGGACAGAGTAGCATATAGACAGATTGGGGTAGGGAGTTCCATAGGATGGGAGAAGCTTGTGAATTCCTGGAGGTGAGCATGGGAGAAGGTGGTAAGGGAGCTAGAGGTCTTGAGAAGAACAAAGAGCGATTTGGTTGGTACCTTGAGACCAGGTTAGTGGTGTAGCTGGGAGCAGCATGTGGGGGCTTTGTCAGTTCTTGTTACTATTTTGAACTTCTATTTATTGGGTGAGCAGAAGCCAGTAGGCGTGATTGGCAGAGAGGGGTAGCAGACACTGAACGTTTGGTACCCTGTTTCCCCTAAAATAAGACCTGGCGTGATTGTCGGTGATGGCTGCAATATAAGCCCTACGTTGTTTCCCCGAAAATAAGCCCTACCCTGAAAAGACCTACAAGGACTTTGACTAGGGCTTATTTGGGGGGTAGGGCTTATATTGCAGCCATCACCGACAATCGCGCTAGGTCTTATTTTTGGGGAAACTGGGTAAGTTGGATGAGTCTGGCAGTAGCAATCATTGACCACACAGATACTGCAGCAGGGCGGTCCTCCTGCGCCAAATTGTGTACCTGTATGTGATGACGTGCTGCCAGCGACACGCTCCCGTTGTGATTGGACACAGCGGGAGCAAATTGACACGCTGATCATTCTGAGGAGAGGCAGAATGGCCGTCTGCCTATGTAAACAAGGCAGATCCCCCTTCTGTCAGAGGGGAACATGGCGATCTTGTGTTTCTGTGTTTCTGTGTTCCCCACAATTAGAAAGCACTCCCTAGCGACACACTTAACCCTCTGATCGCCCCTGATGTTAACCCCTTTCCTGCCAGTTGCTGACTTTTTTTTTTATTTTTTTTTTTTTTTTTATTTTTTTTTACGGCCAGACCTCTGCTTTAAAACAAAACAGTTGCAGTAGGTATTGGCGAGTACTAAAAAATATTGGCACTTGGACCCATTGTAAAAAAAAATGGTTTTGGTGCATCCCTTTTGGTGACTTTTAAATATGTAGCCGAATACATATTGGCCTAAATAAATGAGAATTTTGTTTTTTGCGCTTAAAAATAAACAGGCGTGATCAAATAGCCTATGTAAGGCATGACTAGCCTTAAGCTTAAAAATGGCTTCTTCTACTGGAGTTCTGTGTTTTGCCAGTGGAAGCGGCTCAATGTTGTCCTATAAATCTTATGTATGGCCAGCCTTAGGAAATGGTGGTATTATTGGAGGGATTCATTTGTCAAATCTCAATGGAGAAATGTAAAAATACAGCAAAAAGCAGCATTTGTTTTTCCGCCTTTGCCAAGGATCACCTCTCTTGTGTGAACAAGCCCCTTTAGTAGTTTTATTTACAGCAGATCCTTTCTACCTCCAGGTTGTTTTTGTATTGCATGAAGAGTGACTGATGGGTTTTTTACACTTCTGTTGCATTGACAGATGAAGGTCATTTAAAGACGAAACCTGGAGCAATAACCTTTTTCGAGTTTCCATGTTGCAGGACTGAAGGAGGCTCATTTCTTAGCACATGGTATGGATTTGAGCTCCCATCCCCCATCAGCAAATCTTGTTTAGAAAGGATTTTAGATGGAGGGGGGCGTTGTAATGAATGGGCGCAGCAGAAGTTGAAAAAATTCCTGCAGTCAAAATACTTGTCCTGTGGGTTGGTGTGTGGGGTTTTTTTTTTTTTTTTTTTTTTTCCTTCCTCTGGAGCGACATTCTGCAGATCCTTACATAATTGAGTTTTGTAGCCTTCCTGCTTTTTGACAGAATCTCGTTGCATTGATCAAACACATTTAGATGGTTTTCTGATATGGTTACAAAGCCCAATTATGAGGTTATTGTCTAAGCTCTTAGTTTACTGTTCTATTTAATTATATTTTTATATTGTAAATTTGCATAGTGCTAACAGTTTGCACAGCGCTTTCTGAAATGGGTAATGGGTTCTTGTAGATTAGGGGTGTCAAACTCAACTTCAAGGGCGGCATCAGCATTATGATTGCCCTCAAATGGCTTGGCTGTATCTGTAATACTAGATGTCCAGAGTATCCCACCCCTCTTACGTCAGATGTCAAGAGCCCTCCCTTACATCAAAGTGCACCCCCTTGCCTTGGGCAGCAGAAAGTGCAGGGTCTGGATAAGGGCGCTAGGAGAGGTGCGAGGGCCTTGTGTTTGAACATGGCACCAGCTTCATCTACAAGTAACTCTTTAAAATGCTTGTAAATCAGACCACCGTCTTCATGTTGAATTGCTGCTCCATAAAAAAAAAAAATCACTGCCATTTTTTAAAGGCACGTGAACAGAGGCTTTCCTCTTTACTTGAAGCTTTGGAGATGTGCATCTGTATGCGTGCCCCACTTTACGCGTATAGCAGTGTATACCTGCCTACAGCCACCTACTGTACACCTTTGTGTCCATGGGCTACAGGGCACCAAAATATGCCAGTGTGTTTACACTGTGAGGAGGAATGCACCTGAGTGCATGAGCCCTAGGTGAATATAGACATTGGACAATAGTCTCATAATTTTTTGCTTTGGCAATATTGGGCTTATCTAATATCTGTGATCCTGCAGGTTATAAAACCTTGTCTGATATCTATTCACTTCCCGTGATAAGCTCACACAAGCAGTATCTGCAGTGCCAATGAGGCAACCATTAGGAATGCATTGGAAGTCTCACCAGGGAACCTCATCTGCTGGCTTATGGTATTCCTTGGGCACTTAAACCCACCACCTGTCTTTTTTTTTTTAATCCATTTGCTAAACCAAAGTCAAATATCAGGTGCTTCTAGTTTTTTGGAGACGTGGCTCTGTACCCTGCCTCCTGTGATAAAAGCTGGATCCTAAAGTGGCTAATCGCCATGTACAAAGACATGCTGGTAGGGTAATTTGCCCTATTATGCACATGGATGCTTGTGAGATAGGAACCTTAGATTGTAAGCTCCATGGGGCAAGGACTGGTGTGAATGAATGTATGTAAAGTGCTGTATAAATTGTTGGTGCCATTATAAATACCTGAAATAAAAATTTCCAGGCAGTCTTGTCACATGGGATGGAGAATTCCAAGTGTGTGATACAAGTGCCAACCATATCGCTTTGGAACTTGCACAAGGCCATTTTCACGCTTGGGAGTAAATGGAAATACACATTTGGATAGAACAAATTGAAGCCACTAACGATTGAGTATGCCTTGATACTTGTTAGTTAAACTTGCCATACACTAGTGTTTTCTTTTGAAAAAGTTTTGTTTTATGGAGCAGTCAATTTTTTTTAAGTTTATAGCAGACAAAAGTTTGAAGTGCTTTTGGATGTCATTAGTCAAGTCTGTTATTATCAAATGTACTGATGAGACGTTCCCTTTGGACGTTTGTCAGGAAATCTACCAGTGTATCGCCAGTTTTAGAAGCATAATCATTGTATATTCTATATGTTGAGATCGCAATGGTTGCATATAAATTTGCTGCAGCAGGGTTTTTTTTTTTTATTTTTTTATTTTTTTTTTTTCTTCAAAGCAGAAATAGTCAATTACAGTACTTGCTTCCCTTCCATCTTGGCTCAGTCTTTTGGGATTGCTGCCGAAGGCCATCTTGATTCACTACCCCTTCCGTCTTTGGTCCATAATCTTTTGGGTAGTGTTTATGGCCGACTTGATTAGCCATCCCTTCCATCTTTGCTCAGCCCTCTTTTGGGATCAGTCTGTGGCCAACTTGATGGGTTATAACCTAACGCTCTCGAATTAATTCAACCTGGCACCTAGGCATGAGTTTACAGTATGAAAAGGCTACCTAGAATTGTCAGCGCTATATAAATAAGTTGGAGGCCGGTAAGAAGTCTTCATTACAGAAGACATCTGCAGAGTGCCTGCAACAAAAACTTTCCTACCAGCTATATTTTTTTATTAGCTAAAGTACCGCTGTATTGAATAAAACAATGAAACTCTTTCATAATTGGATGAAATCTAATCCGTTCTCTAATTTTGTATTTTATTAGATCTCTTACCTCCGGGAGTATGTAACCTTCTGAATTCATCCACCATCTATGCCAACAATGAGGTCTGTTTAGGTGACATAGAAGTCTATGGCTTTGACTATGATTACACGCTGGCACTCTACTCCAATGCGCTGCACTCCATGATCTTCAACACTGCCCGCGACATCTTGGTGGAGCAGTACAAAGTAAGTCACGGATTCATGGTACAACCAATGGCCATAACAGTGTGAATCTGACACCTGTTACCCTGCTGAAGACCACTTCTAAAGATGGGAAAGTTATTTGTTACTCTGTGAAAGAGCCTTGAAATGTAATTATGAGAGGCTCTGTAGGCAATATGCATTAACAGATTCTTTGTCTACTTAGTCAGGTCACCATTAAATATAAATTGCGTTTTTGTTTTGTTTTTTTTTTATTGCAGTCTGTCCCCACATGGGAGATTTACCCTCTCATTGTCCTTGTGAACATTTGTTTCCAGGAACAAAAGTTATGGGGAAATCCAAAATGTTTGAGTTGTCACACAAACAGGAGGTGAGGAATTCATCTACTGGGCAAAAGCGTTGACCACTCTCTAAAATAGGATCTTCCCTTATGTTGGAGAAATCTGCTTGCTCTTCCTGCTGTGCTTCTGGAACCAGATGGGGAAACCTCCCCAATGGCGCTTTTTTTTTTTTTTTTGGGGGGGGGGGGGGGGGCGCAAGAGAAACGAGGGATTTTAACTATCCCCTGCTCTTGCCAAAAGGGGGGGAAAAAAGCCAGCAACACATCAATCTGCTCTCCTGCTGCTTACTGCAGCCTTTTTTTTTTTTTTTTTTCTCCAGGAGAACCCTTAATTTTCAAGGAACCCCTGCAAAAACAATTCAGTGTGTGTGTGTGTGTGTGTGTGTGTGTGTGTGTGTGTGCTTCCTTTAAATTGATGGCGGTCAGTGTGGAAAAATACAACCCTTGGCTAAAAAGATAAATGGTGTTGGTGCACCATCAAATGGAAGGTCTGTCAGCCATTGCTCAAACAACCCCTAGCAACCTCTGAAGGAACTCTTTAGATCAGGGGTCTCAAACTGGCGGCCCTCCAGCTGTTTCGAAACTACAAGTCCCATGAGGCATTGCAAGACTGACAGTTACAAGCCTGAATCCCAAGGCAGAGGCATGATGGGACTTGTAGTTTTGCAACAGCTGGAGGGCCACCAATTTGAGACCCCTGCTTTAGATGCTACAGAACCCTGGCTGTGAATGTCTGATAAGACTTGCACAATTACTCTGGTCATGCACTAGTAGATTTTTGAAGAAACCATTTATATGAAAATTCTCAGTGCTTTTGATGACAAATTTCCTTGAGAGTGCTTCAAAATTTTGCTTGCTTTTACCATTGGAATTGGGAATCTAAAAAACATTCTACTAGTGTATGGCCAGCTTTAGGCCTAGGTTTCAGGATGGTGTCAGGTAGAAGATCAGATGGTAGGATACAAAGTTCTTTTCATTTTGTAGTAACTTTAGAGACACGATTAGAGTTGCAATGCTTTTACTCAGCATGAACATGTAATGGAAATGCAAACCTGTATTGTAGATAGGTTCTCATTGATATCCAGATCTAAACTTTTTTTTTTTTTTTTGTTCTTTGCTTCCTAGTACCCAGCAGCAATCCTGAAGTACGACTATCTGCCCAACTTTGCTGTACGAGGCCTGCACTACGACATGAATAAGGTAATTGCTGAACGTTGGCTTTTCGTTTGTAAAGGGAAGATCTGCTTATCTTGAATGGTGATCGGGATTTGGGGGATTCCTTTAAAACAAGTTTTATACTTCCTTACATGTGAAACAAAGTTTGTGCAGGACAACCCCTCATGCACTATGGAGGCAGAACACACTCTGCGTGAGCAGGCTGATTGTGGTCACTTGTAACAATCCTACCAAGAAACTTGCTGCCGTGTGAGGCCACAGGGGCTTCTTTGCCCCATTGGGGTCTGTGTGAGTGCATATCTGGACGTTTTGCTGTGCTTTCCTGTCCTTTGAGTGTTGCCATGCAGTTATCCTAGCAAGCAAAAGTTAATGTTGAGGTTGATTCCTAAATACAAATGCCCACTATTGTCCCTGAGGAAGGACTACAGATCCAAAACCTGTCGGGTATCATCACTTCATTTGGGTTGACCTTGCCCTCTGCCTCAACATCTTTTTGAATACATCTGATTGTATGGTATAATATCAATGCATGTACTGTTTCTCGTAATGTCATTTTTACGTGTGTGTGTGTGTGTGTGTCTCCATGAAGCGTTCTAGTGCAGACTTTTTTTTTTTTTCCATTGATATATAGGATGTTGGGGGGATGACTGATACCACTCTACCCTCCACACTATTTTTCTACACTGCCTTACATATGTCTTCTTCATCACTGCTTTTTAACTCCGGCTTCTGATGGTCATCCGCACTCTTGCAAGATAAGATGGCAATGCTGATTCTAGCAGATTGTTCTCTTTTTTTTTTTTTTATTTTTTTTTTTTTTTATTTTTTTTTTTTTCTAATTGAGCTACTCTTAAATTTTAACTTTCAAGATGTACAGTATGGCTCCAGAGTTGTAACCTAATGCTGGCCATACCAAGTTAGATCTTTTTCGTTCAGCCTGCGAACTGAACCAAAAATAACAGATTCCTCTATCCATGCTCTACAGTACACATGGACTCTTCTCCCATTGTGGTTTATTTTATTCTGGCAGCAGGCATTGGTGGCTATTAAAATATCTGGAAAACAGCTGCATCTGCTTGGATGCAGCCACTGTTGTGTCAACAATGTTCTGCCCAGCTCCTTGGAATTTTTATTTTTCATTCAAAGGATGTTGGGTGGGAGGGTGGCTACAGGGCCACTCAAAGAGCAAATTTTGTTTGGTTGATTAGCAACCAGGCCAGAATTTGCAAAATGTATGGCCAGTTTAGGTGTAATTTTAAGCTGGCCATACATTTTTAGTAGTTGGGGTAAACCAGAAGGTGGCAGATTTTAACTTTCACTGACTCCATAGACTACCAGTGCCCCTTGCAGACCTAAACAAAGAATAGGCATTCTCTTCAGTGGGTACTGCGTTTTGGGAGGGATTACATCTAGTCTCCCAATACTAGGTCTGGATTTTCCAGTGAAGACTAGGGTGGAGTGAGGCCTTGGAACAGGAAGGACTTATGGAGGCTCCTGTTTGGCAGCAACTTTAGTTCACCAACATGTTTACTTTTAAAATGGTCATACATGGCTGTTTTGGGCTTACTGGTAAGGGACCCAATCTGATGTGTTCATGCAGAGTTGAGGTGAAATCTTTGAGGCTTAATTGCTGAACACATGTATTATGCAGGAACTATAAAATGGTGAAATTCATGCTCATGTCAGTTTGGAAGACCATAAATCACCCCCAGTAAGTAGCGTGTTTTTGTCATCTCAAGCAAATTTGGGGGAAACGTTAAAACATTATGCAGATCATGTCCCTAAGCACTAAAACCAAATCCTCAGCACTGCAGTAGTATGGGTTAACAGTGTTGTCCATTCTGATATAGAGTACTACACCCCCCCCCCCCCCCCCATGTGTCTTCCAGTCAACTGCTTGTATTCCAGTTTACACTTGTGCTCATAAGTTTACATACCCTGGCAGAGTTTGCTTTCTTGGCCATTTTTTCAGAGCATATGAATAACACAACAAACATTTCTTTCACTCATGGGTAATGTTTGGCTGAAGCCATTTATCAGTCAACTGTGTTTACACTTTTTTTTTTTTTTTTTTTTTTCATTTTTTTTTCAATTCATAATCACGACAAACAACCCAAGTGACCCTGATCAAAAGTTTACATACCCTGGTGATTTTGGCTTGATAACATGCACACAAGTTGACACACAGGCATTTAAGTGTGTGTGTCCTGACAGACCCTTGCATCTTTCATCCAGTGCAAAACTGATGTTTGAGTCATCGGGGGGAGGGGGAAGCAAAGGATCTGTGGGAAAGGGGTGGTTGAACTGAACTATATAGAACAGGAAAGTGATATAAAAAGATATCCAAGGAATTGAGAATGCCCATCAGCAGTGTTCAAAACTCTAATCAAGAAGTGGAAAATGAGGGGTTCTGTTGAAATCAAACCATGGTCAGGTAGACCAACTAAAATTTCAGCCACAACTGCCAGGAAAATTGTTCGGGATGTAAAGAAAACCCACAAACAACTTCAGCTGAAATACAGGACTCTGAAAACCTATGGTGTGGCTGTTCCAAGATGCATAATGAGGCACTCAAAGAAAGATGGGCTGCATGGTCGAGTTGCCAGAAGAAGGCCATTACTATGCAAATGCCACAAAGTATCCTGCTTACAATACGCCAAACAGCAGAGATGAACCTCAAACCTTCTAGCACAGTCATTTGGAGTGATGAGACCAAAATTGAGCTTTTTGGTCACAACCTTAACTCCATTTGGAGAGGAATCAACAAGGCCTATGATTAAAGGTACACCATTCCTACTGTGAAACACAGAGGTGGATCGTTGATGTTTTGGGGATGTGTGAGCTACGAAGGCACAGGAAATTTGGTCAAAATTGATGGCAAGATGAATGCGGTATGTTATCAAATACTGGAGGAACATTTGCTTTAATCAGCCAGGAAGCTGCGCATAGAGGTACTTGGACATTCCAACACAATGATCCAAAACACAAGGTCATGTCGACCTGTCATTGGCTACAGCAGAATAAAGAAGGTTCTGGAGTGGCCATCTCAGTCTCCTGACATCAATATCATTGAGCCCCTCTGGGGAGATCTCAAACATGCAGTTCATGCAAGACAGCCTAAGAATTTGGAGGAACTGGAGGCTTTTTGCCAAGAGGAATGGGCAGCTTTACCATCTGAGAAGATAAAGAGCCTCATCCACAATTGCCACAAGACTTAACGCTGTCATTAATGTTAAAGGGGGCAATACACGGTATTAAGAACTGGGATATGTAAATTTTTTTTGATCATTTGGGTAGTTTCTGTTCTGATTTATGTTTTTAAAGAATAAGCAGTTGATGATAAATGGCTTTAGCCAAACACTAACCATGAGTGAAAAGCTTTTTTTATCATTTATATTCTCTAAAAAAAAATGGCCAAGAAATCATAAATTCTGCCAGGGAATGTTAACTCATGAGCACAACTGTATATGGTTTGTAGAGTCTCAGGAAATGCCTTATTATGCCTCATCTTAGAATAAACTTCCTCTTTTTCCTGTATTTTGTGAATAGATTTGGGTTCTTTTGGATTCATTTTAAGCATTCTGACATCTATTTTCTTTGTAGGGACTGCTGATGAAGATAGATGCATATCATTACATTGAGTTGGGCACAGTGTACAGGTACGTGGAAAAAAACTATTACTTTTTGACCTAACCTTTCCTAAGATGTCAGCACTGTAGGGTCTAAGTCTTAGTAAATGCTTGAATCCCCATGTGGATGTTATGTTCTCCTTTTTCTAAAGGAAAGTAAGGGTAACAACTGACCACAGGCTTCCAAAATGTCGCCTAGTGTGCTGCTCGAGTTCCCCTAAAGTCCCAAACATGTGGTTATTTTCTTGATGATGTTAGGCATGTCCCTATTCCTCTGGTCACAGTACACGACTCTGGCAATGGGTCTTTGCCACTGCAATATGGGACAGTGTGCGTACTTGACCTATGCTTGAAATTGGGTTTTCTTCCCCAATTCCCAATTAAATAAACCTGGATTTGATATCTTGGGAGAACGGATTGGCTGGGGTGAATTTATTTTTTCTATTGCTAAATCTTTCCCCCCCCCGGATGGGTCTGCCTGTGTCAGAACTGTGCATCTATCTTGATGTCTGGGCACCTTTTTAACACTAATGAGCTTGGGTCGAGGCCCAAACCCATGTTTGGGCGAACCCAGAAGGAAGGTGTTAGTGCTGGGGCATTCCCCCATACCACAGCTGTATACACAAGGGGGCATGGCTGTTCTTCACCAAACTGAGCTAATATGGCCATATTGGGGCTATGTCTGGGACCTAATATGGCCATAATTGGTCAGTGATGTCAGGACCTTCCCCACCCTTTTGTGTACGGTGGGGCAGGGGATGCCCTGGCCTTAACGGCGTAGGTCGGCTCTGACAGCTTCCTTTCTGATTTAGGCCAACATGGGTTTGTAACAAACCCAAACTCATTACTCAACACTTACTAGTCAGTAAGTAAGACTTTGACCATACCAGGATAGGCTGACTTGTCAGTTGGTACAGTACTACTTGCCTTGTTTAAATATGACCAAGGCATGTCTTGCCATGCTTCAGGTAGACTAATTGAGTGAGATGTTTGTCCATGTCCCTTAACTGAAAATTTACACTGCTGCAGTTTTTGTTCTGGTTTATGATAACTTGTGTATTTGGGAAATGGTCTTCCTGCAGTGTGGTGTGTTCACCTAACCTTTCCTACTGTAACCTTAATGTACTGTGCCTCCCTCCCCAATCACTAGGGGCCTGAAGCCGGTCCCAGATGAGGAGGTGATGGAACTCTACCAGGGAACACACCACATCCCACTTCACCAGGTCAGCGGGTTCTATGGCAAGGTAAGTCTCTTCTGTGTGCTTTTCTGAGATGGGCATAATCAGTTTGACAGAGGAATGGTGTGATCCCCTATCCACCAGATCCTTTTGACCAAGCTGTGTATTCCATTCCTTTCTTAGAAAAAAGCATGGCCGCTAAAACATTCCTTGGGATCTAGAATTCCCACCACCACCCACTGACACCTTCACCATGCTCTTCCGCTACTTTGAGCCTTCAGTAAATATCTGGCCTTCCAGTTATGGAGGAGCATCTGACTCCCTCCTAGGCTGCAGTGCTCAGATTTGAGTGGCCAATCTCAAAGTGGGCTACCTGACCAGGAGGAGGAAGGAACCCAACGCTGAATGAGTTTTGGCACAGGGCTAGGATGCTGCATTGCGAGAGCCAGAAAAGCCTGGGGAAGGCAAGCATCAGTGGGGGTTGGGTGGTAGTTTTAACATGAGAACCTGTCACTGTCTTAAGGCATTAATCTGAACTCAAGACAAATCTCTATTTAATCCAGGTATATATTACAAAATGATTAAATATATTTAACCTAGCATAAGCACCCAATCTCTGCCTCCTGCACATCAGCTCTTTGAATCTGAGTTTGTGTGCTTTTCAAGGTGTTAATGTGACACAGGGAGCATGCTCACAGGATGTGGGAGCAGAGAGATGACCTCTTTGCTGGTGCTTCAGGTATTCAACTTTTTTTTTTTTTTTTTTCTGTGAACTAACACTGGGTGCCCTACCCGCTGTCCTTGCCTCTAAGGTTGCTGAGATGTCAGCACTGCTCTGGCATTTTTAAACCTCTACTCTTCTCAGTAAGTGCTTCCAGACCAGATGGATTCTGATTTGGTCAGGGTCATCCATCCTGGAAGCACTGACAGAAAAGTGTGTATTTTAGATCCCTGGAGTGGCTGCAGCGATGGGGTGCTGACAGCTTGGAAACCCCAGGGAAATGTAAAGTAGAGATGAGGATTAAGGGTGTTGTCGAGTAGTGGTGGGTTTTTTGTTTCTTTTTTCTGTAAAGATGAACCAACCCTGCCAATTTCTATGCCGTGTAGTATGCAGGGAGGTTCAGGAGCTGGCTGTGCTGTCTGGTAGGGGTGTTGTGTATCACATGTCTGGGTAAACAGTTCTGAAGACAGAACAGTTAAGGTTACCTTTTTTACTATCCCATCATTGGCTGACAAACAATTGGGATAGCCATACACTACTCAGTACTGAGTTTTGTCTATTGCACAAGAAACCGTTTATCAGATTAATTAGTAAAGTCAGATGAAAGCAAGAGAAGTCTACAGCTTATGTGAAGTGGTCTTGGAGTTGTGTATTTAATCTAGTTGGAAGGGATAAAACCGAAAAACAAGAGTTTTGCCTAAAAAAGGAGGGAAGTCATTTCGAGGTTGTTTACAATAAAAAGGAACATTGCCAAAACTGGCCTGTTGCATTATTTACTTGCCTGAGAACGAACATGAATTGCTGTGCCCATACTTCATGTCATTTACTGGTTTTGATGTCTGTTTTTCTCCAGTTCCCTATTGGTATGTGAAGTAGAACTCAAGACAAATGTTTTACTTTCTGGATGGTGGGGAAGAGTTGGCATCTGATTTTATTGCTGTCTTTGCCCCATTGGGTTCAAAGAGGTGGTAATTATGAGTATTAAATGGGAAATGTCCTTCAAAGAGCTCAGTGCTTGTGGTCGGCGGCTTCACATGCAACCAAGGCTACCCTCCAAGGGGTTCCCAGAAATGTTGCTCAGAGCATAAACCAATAGGAGTGCCAGACCTTGTAAAGGCCAAAACTGCTTTTGATTCACAAAATGGCTAACTTGTTTCAGGAGGCTTCCTCAGGGCTACAAGATAAAAATTGTAAAAAAATTTCAGAAAAACCATCCATTTATAAATGGGGGACGGTGGTCAGATGGGTAACCATGTCTACCAACAACTGTAAATTTTTGTCTGGAGTTCCACTTGATTCTCTTGTTGTAGAATATGAACCAGTTCACTGCTTGTCAATTCTGATTGTGCCGATCTTTCCCGTTTTTAGGGTCCTGCTGTCAAGCAGTACATGGACATTTTCTCTCTGCCTGAAATGACACTTCTGGCTGTGGCTAATGACTTCTTTATTTCCAATGACATCGACTACGATCCAGTCCATCTGTACAAAGATGTCACTGTAAGTATCTGAAACCAGCTTTAGTATCTGTATACTTATGGAGGAATTTAGTTCTAAACGCATAACACTTAGTCCGGGTGGGTGTTGATGCCCCTCCTGCATGCAGGCTGTTTATTGCGCCTTGATCTGCCCCAAGTTGCACAGGAAGCATGTGCAGGCAAGTCTGTTCAGCCAGCACATCTCCATTTCCTTGAAAGAAGCTGTGTGCAGGCAGTCTATACTGAAGCCCACAGCATTGCCCATGGGGATGAACCAGTTTTTGCTTGTAGCTTGGGGTTGGTCTTAAATGGTTTTGAGTTTTAGTGGCATTGTCCCTGTATGATAATACTAAATATTAGGGGCTTATCCTTCTGCCTTCCATGTAATGCCTATGTGGGCAGCACTGTGGCTAAGTGGTTGGCACCTCCGCCTGGCTGTTCTTGGGTTGGCACGACCTGCCTGGAGTTTGCCTACATGGGTTTTCTCCTGCTACGGGTAAGACGGGACAACTCCAGTTTCCTCCCACACTCCAAAGACCATGCTGGTAGATTAATTGGCTCCTGTCTAAATTGGTCCTAGTATATGAATGTGTGTTGGGGACCTTGGCTCCTTGAGGACAGGGAATGATGTGAATCTAGAACATGTATGTAAAGGGCTTTGTAAAGTCGGCATTATATAACTACTGTACCTGTAGTAATTAAATGTGGTGCTGAAGTGGATGTGCTTTAACGCCCCACATGCTGCACATATGCATCAATGGGCAGCTGAGGTTTTCTGTACTTAGCATGAGCTCCCAGCAAAGTGACATACAGCTTCTGGACTCTACAGGTGATTAGGAGCCAGCCAAACCGACTCCTGATCTTGTGACCATTGTGAATGGCAATTAATGGTCACATGATCGTGCAGTCCTTCCCGCCCCTGGGCGTATAAACCAAGGAAAACTATGTGTGCACACACAAGAGGTGGTCATTGCAGGAATCGGGATTGAGACATCAAAGTGGTATAACTGTGCAATGAAGAATCAAATACTTTTCTGTAGAGGTTTGACGTTGGCCGACTTGAGAATAAAATCCAGATTCCCTCATCCATACAACCGAGGTGGATTAAAGAAACCTCCCTGCTGTGCTATTGTGTTCTAACAGTCTATCAAAATACACTGTGCAGCTGCTGCAAGCCGTTGGTCGCCTAAAGTTTTCCAACATTCCCGTTCCACAGAGGTTGATTGTTAGCCTTAGATGGATCAAAATTTGTCTGGTCCCTGCTGAACTGGCAGAATTTCAATCCATCTATGGGCAGCTTTAGTCTGTAGTACTCAAACGTCTGTGTGAGCCAAAGCTTTGTTGGAAAAGTAATTGACTTGTAAAAGTTTGTGCGCTCCTTCTGCTAGCAGACACATGACTGTAGAAGACCTTAGCAGTGTGGTTCCTGACCACAGGACCATGGATAAAGAATTGCTCTGCATGAGTAGCTGTGACAGTCTCACACATGGTGGTTTTGTTTATTGATGGTCTGACCACATACGGCATTTGTAGGATTGTGTACAGATGGATTATCTTGAGTAAACAGCTGGAGGTTCTTGCAGAAGTTTAAAGAGATTTACATTTAACTTACGAGCATGCCTATTTTTTCAAATTCTCTTTTAAGGCCTTGTTTACCTTAGCAATGCTCTCTTCAGAGGTGATGTATTACCTCATCGCCTGCTTGAACCCTGTACTAGCTTGTCCTAATTGCATGCAGCTGTAGGGCGCCCCCCATTCAGCATAATGGGTCACGACGGCGAGGATCATTTTTGATGCAAAGCGTAGGAGGTTATCGATCACATCTGTTTCCACCTTGTAATCCTCATATGGTCGATTTGAAATATAATTGTGAACAAAGTATCTGTACCGCTGACCATGCAAAATGATTTTCCTCCATAACCAAATGACTGGGTTTGATCAAACCTAATTTAAAACCCCATACACACTATTAGATTTTCTGCAGATTTTTGACTTCAGATTTATCAAAATCATGTAGTGTAAGGGCCTGCCTGATTGCATACAAATTGAAACTCTTAAGGTTTATGGTTTTGGTAAATCTGAAGAAAATCTAATAGGGTGTATGGGGCTTGTGTCGATTGCAAGGGGGAGTTATAGATATTAACATGGCTTGCAGGTTTTTTTTTTTTGTTTTTTTTTTTTAATTTCCTATCAACCCAATAAAAGATCAAAGTATGTGTAGCCACCATAAGCTGTCTTTTATGTTTGATATATAAGCTGTTCTATTTAAAAAACAAAGGGTTAGTTCACCTTTACAAAAGTCTGCAGGTAAGTGGTTTTTGTAGATAAAAACCAACTGTGCGGTTTTGACTAATGCCTTTGCTAGAAGTGTAGACCATTTACATAAATCCCAAAGCCTGACTGGAATACTCCCAGGATATTGCTAAGTGAGGCCTAGTCATTACTGTGTACGTCCACCATCACCGATGCAAGATCTTCTTCTTCTTTTTTTTTTTTTTTTTTTTTTTTTTTTTGAACCTCCTCACATGCTCTCTCTTCCCTGAGGCAGTAGCTCTGAGTTCAACTTTTGAGTGCGCACTCCTGTGATGGAGAAGGTAATAATGACTAGGCCTTACTTGGCAACATCCTGGAAGTATTCCAGTCAGTTTTCAGGAGGTATCTAAATTGCCTACACCTATAGCAAGGGCGCTATTTAACTTTAGTCAGAGCTAAACAGCTTGTTGGTTTTTCTACAGATGCCCTTTCTCTGCTTAGTCTTTGGTAAAGGTCAGCTAACCCTTTAAGGCTTCATTCACACTTGTACGACTCCAGTTGTGGCGATGGCTATGACTTGGATATGACTCTTGGCTTTGACCAGTGATAATGGACGACTGTTGCATTGTATAGCAGTTTATGACTTCCATGCAATGAGTGCCGAGTCAGACATCGCATGTGATTCACACTGCTGTGCAGATCACATGCAGTGTCTGTGTGATGCAAATTCAGCCATACAGATATTTATGGCTGAATTTGAAAGCATTTGGACCACAATCGTGCAGGACTTTTTTTTTTTTTTTTTTTTGCCCCAGAATCGGATTGCATGGGTGCAATGTCACAGTTCGCACTGCAAACCGATCTGGGGGTGTCATTAACTTTCTATTGACGCCCGCAGCGGTTTGCATAGGGCAGTGTGGACCATCTGCAAATTCTATGCAATGCGGAAACCAGCACTGGAGTTGCACTGGTTCATGCATCGCGCTAGTGGGAACCGAGCCTGATATCTACAAGTGTGTGTATATATGGAGCCTAAGGGCTGCAGACAGACTGAATGTAAAATAGTTTCCATAATAAAGTAATTATTGTTGGGGGTGATCTGTAGACTCAAGTTTTATCATGCTTGTTTTCTTCAGACCGCTTTTTTTTCTTTTTTTTTTTTTTTTTTAAAAAAACTAAATGGTTTTCAACTTTTTTTTTTTTTTTTTTTTTTTTTTTTGTGTGTACGGTGAACAGGCACACAAACTTGAGTAGGGACACAAAGACAAATCTGTCTTTTTACATGGTAGTTTATTGTACCATATAAGTTTTGCATGAAGGGAACAAGGAGGGAGGCCTGTTCTCCCCAAAATGAAAAACAATGCTGACTGAAACCAGCGCAGACTGGATGAAGGGGGGGGGGCATGGTGTCCTTGTTTTGGTCTGTAGCGGGTCCTCCCCCCTTCTCTTATATTGTACACTTTTTTTTTTTTTTTTTTCTCTCCCTCAAGCTTGACTGGGAACATTTTGTGCCAGAAAGTGTGACGTCACCCTCCCACATGTTTATTATCTGACCAGCACGGTAGCGACGCTCTGTCAGTCGTAGCAAGGAGGGGGGCTGGGGAACTGGGTGTGGAGTCCAGCAGATGGCTGAGTGATAGGAGGGAAAATTCTGAGGAAAGCAGTTTGCTGGGTCTTTCCTCTTCCTCTCCTCTCAGGAGCAATTTCATCGTCAATTGTGGTTTTTAGTTCCTTCGCATCCCCATGTTTGGTTTTGGGACTCTTGAATAACAATTTGACTAAAACGTCTTTCTGGCAACAGTCAATGTTCAGAGATTCAATCCTTTTTATCCCGAATGTTTGTAGCCTTTGTGAACTTTGCATAATGGGGTTCTGTGCCTTTCAATTAAAGGAAAATTGACTCCACACTGTCCTTGGTATCCCTGGCAGAGCTCGAACCCTGGGCATTGTGCGAAGAGGAAATAACAGTTTTTGTTATGGTGATGCCTCAGATGGTATTTGGCCTTATTTACACTGACATTCCTGCACTCGCTTCCCCTGCATTCAGAAAAGCCAATTAATAATATTCAGGATTTATATAGCGCCAACAGTTTGCGCAGCACTTTACAACATGAGGGCAGACAGTACACTGACAATACAAATCAATACAGGAGGGATCAGAGGGCCCTGCTCGTTAGAGCTTACAATCTAGAACTAATCTGAGAAATATAAACCTTTTTAGGCCTCACAAAGGCCCCTTTTGCACACGTGTGTGTGTTGCTGATTCAGATCTAAATCAATTTCCACATCTGTGTTCAGTTTGTTTACATCCATTTTTGCATCACTTTTTTTTTTTTTTTTTTTTTTTTTCTTGTAGCTAGTCATATGTGACAACTAGAAACCTTGTCAAAAGGTATATACAGTATCTCACAAGCAAGTACACCCCTCTCATATATGTAAATATTTTATTCTCTTTTCAAGGGATCGTGTTCTGCTTCAGTATGTCACAGTACATGTTGGCATTCATGGTTCCCTCAATGAAGTGTAGCTCCCGCGTGCCGGTGTTGTGTCGAAGTACCCGGGACGAACGGCACATGTGCCGTACGGAACACGACAGCTGATTTTATGATCAGCTGTTGTGACGGCGCACAATAGCTGACAGAAAAAAATGTTTGTCAGATTGTGCCCCGCGCTCCCTTGGCGAGTTCATGATGGTGGAATTTTTAAAGATGCCCGGTGCTGCAAAACAAAACTCTTTATGTTATTCTTCGAAGAATAGCATAAAAATGTTTTGTTTTGCAGCACTGGGCATCTTTAAAAATTCCACCCCCAACTGCCTAATCATTTATAAATCTGCCCCTCACCGACATGAACTCACCACGGGAGCGCAATCTGACAGAAAAATGTATTTTGTCGGCTATTGTGCGCAGGCGCCGTCACAACAGCTGATCGTAAAATCCGCTGTTGTGCTGTTCCATGCAGCACATACGTCCTTCGTCCCGGGCACTTCTCGATAGCGGGCACTTCTCGACAGAACACCGGCAGCACTTAGGCCTCATGTCAACTGCTGCTGGTAAACCAACGTTTAGGGGCAGTTGGGCATTTTGTTTCTACTGCCCCTGAAGTCTCCTCTGTACACGGACAGGTAACAGTCATTTCTAGGCAGTTGTGTTAGAGGCATTTTTTTTGGAACGCAAAAAAAGCATTCAGAAGCTGTGTTTACAAGCATTTCAAGTGCTAAACGTGGGAACTTCTAAAAGCTTCTAAACTTAAACACGGCAAAATGGACATGAAGCCTTGCCAAAAAAACTTTACCAAAAAAAGGGACATCTGTGGATAAAAACAAGCTGAAGTTTTGTTGAATAACTCCCTTGTTATAGGGTTAGGCCATTTACCACTTTACCTCCTGAAGATTTACCCCCCCCCCCCCCCTCTCTTCATGACCAGGCCACTTTTATTTTTTTTTTATTTTTTTTTGCACTATTTTACCTTACAACTGCATGTTCAGTCAATGCTGTACCCAAATATTATTTTTTTTTTTTGTTTGTTTTTTCTACCCCTCCATGAATGGTGCACCTGGCAGTATGAATGTTTTTAGGGTAGTATGTACCCTAGCATGAATGCTGGAATGCAATAAGTCTGGATTAGGTGCACTGTCCTTAAGTCTGATAAGAACCTCCAGGGCCAGAGATAGCTGACATCCTTCTGTATGTGGTGGGTTGTGAGGCATAGTGGGTGCTAAGATGGTGAATCATTGAGCGCCTGACACTTCTTGGATGTAAAAGGTTTTAGGTCTCTAAACAGTTTTATTTTTTTATTTTTTTTTTTTTTTTGTTTTTTTTGTTTTTTTGGGGGGGGGGGGCGCAGAAAGAGGGTTAGGACTAGGACACCCTTTGATAGTTGCAAGCTCTTAGCAGACTGACTTCAAGAGTACAGCCATGCAGGGAAAGGACTCCAGCAAGAATCCACATCTGCACATGCAGGAATGCTGTCTCCTATGGCAACAGTCTTAAACAGTTCCTAACACAAAGCGTAACAGTTCTTTCAGCTTTACTACAACTTCTCCTTTTAGTTCGTCAATACACTGAGCTCCTGGTCTCACTAGACCCTCTGATTCACTGCCACTGAATCCCTTGAGCTCCTCCAATCTTAATGGTGGCATCTTCCTCAAGCATCACCCCTCTAGCCTGGCACTCTAGATACCTCTCAAGCTTCACCCATGCTTGCCTGCTTGGTCCCTAGTTGACACAGGGCTGCTCTGCAAGCATTGCCCCCACTGGCTGAGTCCCTGGCTTGATTCCCACTGAAGTTTCTGCATTCGTCCCACCTCTGCTGAGAATGCTGCTCCAGTACTTCAGTTATTCACTGTGGTCCCTAGTAATAAGGCGAATAGTCCCTTACTGGCGACAGCTTCCCCTCTACCTCCTGCCACGCCAGGTTCTCTGGTCGACAGAACCATCCCTTTTGGTTGGACTGCAAGCCGTGATCCCAACCCTGTGCTGCTTTCTTTTGGATGGGTCCTCAGACAGCCTAGCAGCCTGGGCAATACGACACATTTCCACCCAGACATCTGTCCAGGTGGCACAGAACCTAGAAAACCCGACTCCACCTGAATATATAGGTTCTCCCAGCAGGCCAAGGGATTCAGGAAAACCCCTGCCCATTGGCTGAGATACCCCACATGCCCATAACCTGACCTTGAGTTGCCCTTCTCATATCAAGTACCTGGCCACCTAGTGGTAGAGAAAAGTGCAGCAAGGACAAACTTGGGGAGAAATCCATGAATCTCTAGCAATCAACTAGGATAATTACTCTTGGCAAGTAAAATTGAGGCACTCCCTACCTAAACTACAGGGTGCTACATCAGTAATTCAATTCAAGAAAGTGAAACTCCTATTTTTAACACACCCCAAACATTTCTTTCATTCATTTTGATGATTATGGCTTACAGCTAGTGAAAACCCAAAATGCAGTATCTCGGAGAATTAGAATATTACTTAAGACCATTAAAATAAATTGAATACAGAAATGCTTGCTTACTGGAAAGTATGTCCATGTACAGTATAGTATGCTCTCAATACTTGATCGGGGCTCCTTTTTTGCATGAATTGCTGCAACAATGTGGCGTGGCATGGAGGTGATCAGCCTGTAACACTGCTGTTATGGAAGCCCAGGTTTCTTTGATGGTGGCTTTGAGCTCATCTGCTTTGGTGGGTTTGGCATCATCTTCCTCTTGACAATACCCCACAGATTCTCTATGGGGCTTGGATCAGATGAGTTTGCTGGCCAATCAAGCACAGTGATGGTCTGGTCTGTCTTGTGGGTGACTGGAAGAAGCCCTTCACCTGTGAGTTGGGATCCTGAACTGTTTAGTGCCTGGATGGCAAGGATTTATTTTCTGTTTTTGTTTGAGGTTTATTTTTATTTTCCAAGCAACCTTTTAAAAATATAAAACTGGCTACAAGTCAGATTAAGAGAACCTGCTGTTTGGACTACCCTTTTTCCCAGGGTAGGTGGTCCCCATTGCGCTACCCCCCAATACAAAAGATAGATGGCTAGCTTAACTGTGCTTATTACACTTTTTTTTTTGTTTTTGTGCCCATTTATGAGACTCTGCATTCACTTTTTTTTTTTTTTTTGCTGCTGTGTAACCTCCGTAGAATACTTTACAGAAGCCTATGTGAGAGTAGACATGTAGCTTACAGATTTGTTCAGTCAACCTGGTCTTATTTCTGTGTGTAGGATTACCCTGGGGGGGAAAGGTGCAGAGATGATCCCTGCCCTCACCTCTCACGATGCTGAAAAGATTGGATTTCATTATTTTTACACCTGTGAGGGCTTTTCTGTATATTTGCTCTGAAGGCACATGATTGTTGTGCTTTCACCTGGAGCCAATCCTCAATGGCATGCAGTACAATGGATTGTGGTTAATGAGCCTTGAGCTGTTCTGTGGTGGAAAGTGTTTTAGGAGTATGGTGTTTGCTCATTACACAGGTTTGTTCTTGGCCACACCAGGGTTATGGTGACATTGCATAGCATCTGTTTGTCCTGATCATTGGGGTTTTTCCTAGAACACTTTGGGTTTAGATGTTCTCTTGCAGGATGCTTGTTTTTTCTAGCCAGTTCATATATAGTGCTTGTGAAATGGCCATGAGCGAGCATAGGTTTTAAAGGCTTGGTCTACCCTTTTTTTTTTTTTTTTTTTTTTTTTGCTAGGAACCTGTAAAGCATTGCACCTACATTTGGTGGATAAGCTGACGCAGTGTCACGTTCCTGAAGACTGTTCCTCCCTCTTTGTCCATATAGAGGTACAGAGCTGCAGGAAGTGTCTATGGACTACGAATGCTGTGATTGCTGCACTTGTGTTCCATTGAGAACTTCAAGTCCATTTGACGCAATGGCAGCACCATTTTTACCATGTTGCACCCACCATTATTATATGGAAGTAGGGTTTTAAATCTGTAGGGGTCGCCTTACTAGTATTTGCCCATCTGCTACAGATGTTGAAGACTTGACATTTGCTGCTGGAGACTGCTAGAATCGTAAACTGGGAGAGCACTTACTGGCCTTGTGCTTCTCTTTATTAAAAAAAAAAAAAAATCCAAGCAAATGCTCAGTGTTATAACAGGCATGCAATTATGCATCCCATCCTGTGGACAGGACCTTCTCATCTCCATCCTCAAATTGATACATTGATAAGTTTTCCACACGGCAAAATATTTTGCATATGCGTTCGTGTTACAGTTTTGAGCGTATCTTATTGGATTTAATAGTGGTACCAAAGGTAATGCATGAGGCTGGTGCTCCTTGTTTTTATTCTAGGCTGAAGATTTTCCTGATCCCAAAGGAGCTGCAAGAATGAATTTGACATAATGGGGAACTACTGTATGAAAAGTTTCCAGTTCTAGATCTACTGTATATCCTTTAGCACTCGAGCGCTGACTGTGTGCTCAGGAGACTGTTGGAGCCTAGGGATGCGTTCCGTGAGATGCTAGACATTACTGCTGTTATAGCCCCAAAAAAAGGCCCCTTTTTACTGGCTGCTGGGGCCCAAGAGCCACACTATAAATTCAAAAGGGCCACAGGTTGCATTCCAAGGTTGTATGTGGTGGCAGGTTGGGCAGGGTTGTACAGTGGTTGGCCTCTCCTATATAAAAAGTTTACTGTGCATCATTAGAATTTTTTTTTTACTTTGAACTTTGCTTTGCCTATCATTCAGTTGGGGCCATGGAATGCTAAGGGCTAGGCTGGGGCAATAGCCAAGTTGTCTGAATATAATAATGGACATAAGATTAATTTGTATGGTGTTGGTCTTGTTGACCTTTGCAGTATTGTTTTGATATGGAAAAAGCATAGGTTTCTTAGGAATGAAACACATTTTGATATTGCTTTGTTTCCAAATTACATGGGACCTCAATAGTTAAGGCTGCATTCACACCTGAGCGTTTAGTTTCCAGGCAGAAAAACATGCTTTTTTTACCATGGTTTTTGCCGTGATTTTGCACAGGTCACCAATGTAAAAAGTAGAAAAGCGCCTGAAAGAAGCTCGTGTACTATTTTGAACTTCAGGCATTTTGCCTTAGGCTACAAAATGCTCAGGTGTGAACAGAGCCATTTAAATGAATGGGGTTTTTTTCTGGTGTTAAGAGCTGAATACGCTTAGGTGTGAATGCAGCCTTAGTGTTCTGGGACTGATCCACCATGACTGAATTGGAGAAGTTGAGCCATTACGTTATATGGGTCAATCAGATTTCAGTTTTTCTTCTTTAAATGGCTCTGGAAAATTTACATGGTCTGTGTTGTCCATAAAGACCAGATTTCACTGATTATTGGTTCTATTAATGTTTTCCGTCACTTCTCTTCTGAGGTTTTCTAGAGTTATTTGGTGACGCATCAAGTAAACTGTTTTGTGACAATCAGTATATTGAGTAAACAGGAAGCATCTTGGATGTAACCTAAAAGTGTTCTTGGTGTTTAGTCACTGGGGAAAGGGCAGAGCTTGCGTAAGCAAAAAAGTTTCATAATTCCAGTACAGACCAAGTGGAAGTTTATATATTCACACTTCATTTAATAAACCAAGAGGGACCATCTGATTGCTGGTCTAGAGAACCTTTATCTCCAGGAAATGGCTGAGATCACATATTATGCTGTTCTGTGATGGCATTTGATATTTCATATTTTAATGTACTACCCCTTTTTTAATCAAAATAGAATGCATGTAAGGCCATAGTGGAACCCTTCCATTTGGTTAGTTTTTTTTCTTCTATTTTTTTGGATCGTGGTGAGGGCTCAATGCCTCCTGTCGGTTGTGGTTGGTTGTTTCACTCTGTGTCCCTGTTGGGACATTTCAGTCTCTTTCAATTTTGTCTTGATTTCCGATATCACTGGGAAAGTAAGGCTGGCCATACACTATTCAATTTTCCTGTTCAACTTTCCTTTAGATTTACCAAAACCATATAATAGGAGGTCAAACCTAAACACTTTCAATTTGGATGCAATCAAGCAGGCCCTTGTACTACATAGTTGAAGGTAAATCTAAAGAAAATTGAACAGGAAAATTGTATGGTGTATGGCCATCTTAAGTTTTTGGAGCAAATCCAAGATTTTAAGTTGCCAACAAAACAGCAATATTTATGGTAACATAGTTTGGAAAAAATTTATATATATATATATCTATCTATCTATCATCTATCTATCATCTATCTATCATCTATCTATCATCTATCTATCATCTATCTATCATCTATCTATCATCTATCTATCATCTATCTATCATCTATCTATCATCTATCTATCATCTATCTATCATCTATCTATCATCTATCTATCATCTATCTATCATCTATCTATCATCTATCTATCATCTATCTATCATCTATCTATCTTCTATCTATCTTCTATCTATCTTCTATCTATCTTCTATCTATCTATCTCAACCAATAGAAAAAAAAAATTGCAAACCTCCATATACAAAACCCCATAGTTGATCCAGAGGAAGGCCAAAATCCTAATGTAGCATGATCCCGTTTGCACCAGTGGAGGGAAAAAATTCCTTCCTGATCCTTCAGGAGGCACGTTGATATTCCCTGAATCAACTACCCCCTAGACAGGGAATCTTCTAATGGGGACATTTGTTCTGGTGACAAAACTGGCTATACTCGGACTGAAATGTGGCCAGTCTAGCAGGTGACATTTGAACTGTGATTGGCCCTGTGGGCCCCCAAAAAAAAAATCAAAAGATCCAGGTGGAAAATTGTTGGCGACTGACTGCACCAATCGTATGTTCTGGGGTATTCAGACAGCTGCAGGAGCAACAGTTGTTGGAATACAATTTCCAGTAGGGGGAATTCCTCCATGCATGCTCTTTAGCGGGAATATGTTGGTTTCTCTTGTTTAGCTCACGTGGTTGAGGGATATCTAAACACTTTATGGCTAGCCTTACTCGGATGATTTTTTGGAAACTTGAGTATATATGTATGTATATTCTCATTATAATTTTCTAACCTTTGACCCATTGTAATACTTTAGCCTTGTTTAAGAAATTGTAGAACCACAGAAATCCTATTTCTTTATGGTATAAAGCTATTCTTTGAGTTTTAAACTGGCTGCACATGGCTTGAATTTGTTCTGCTAAATCTTCCAGACTCCAGGCCGTGGTTTGCTGTTGGCATCATTCAGCTTGACCAGTTTTAATTGGAAAATTGGCCAAACAAGTAAATGTATTTTATAAGATTTTTGGGTATTCATGGTGTCGCAGCTGTTAAATACTATAGCCGGTGTTCAGGCAAAGTGCCAGAACACCGGCAGCAGAGATTCCTCCATGCTTAATTGTGTAGATGATGGACTCTCCTCTGCCGGCTATAGTATTCAAGTAGTTACAACACAGTGAATACCCATACATCAGATAGGATGCAGGAATCTGTGCATGTGTGACTGGTCTTGGCAAATGTTATCTTAACTTTCTTCAGGAAAAACCCAGTAATGGTGCATCATTTTCTCTTGCAGGATGCAATCAGAGATGTCCATGTTAAAGGCTTTATGTACAAATGGATCATGGCGGATCTTGGTGAGTATCAGTTATTAATTCTGATTGTATGTCTGTAAAGTGAGAACATAGCAGATGTCTGTCTTTCCGTCCTGGATTGAAGTCCCGCCCCTCTTAAGATCTAATCTCTAGGCTGCGACAAGCTTTTGGAGTTCTCTGTGCATGGTCAAGCTTGTTGTTTAGGGGGATGGGATGTGTACTCCAAATGCCTCAAACAATAGACCCTTTTTCAGAAGCCTGTGAACAGAACTTCTTATAATCCCTGGAAGGTCTACACATCAGCCCTGGGGCATGACTTGTCATCGTCTAGGAAGGTCACACAAACTAACAAACTTGCGTTTCTCTGCATTCTTGATGAGATGAATGCACACACCCAGCCCTGGTCACATCACATGTCAGCTTTGAGTGATGGGCTTATTGTATTTTATTACTGCAGGAAGAGTAAACAGTGTGGTACTCTTGGATCCTCAAGATCTCTCAAGTGGTTTTTCTACTTCTTTATAAAGGCATTAGCAAAATAACAGCATTTCTATTTTGGTAGATGCAGGTTGTTCCTGATTTCATAGTTTGCTGCTTTGGCATGTCTGTGCAGACTGCTTTTTGACAAGTGAACTTCTGTGTGCAGATTTGGGGCAAGGACGCTGCATCTATTCACCTCCCACTGCAGTTGCTGCAATAGAGCAAGAAATTGGGGCAGAAGCTTGAGCATGACAGGTTCTTTGGAATGCACCATTTTTTTTAAAGCAATGGTTCCCAATGTCCACACTCAACAGATGCTTTAAGAGCCCTTTCACACTGACAGCGCGGGGGGGGGGGGGGGGCAGTAAAATGCCGCTAGTCTTAGAGGCGCTTTTCGGCTGCTAGCAGGGCACTTTTACCCCCTGATAGCAGCCAAATAAAGGGTTAAAAGTGCCCACAAACTGCCTCTACCGTGGCACATTGCCCATTGATTTCAATGGGCAGGGGTGCTTTAGGAGCATTATACACATTGCTCCTAAAGCGCCTCAAAGAAGCTGCTTGCAGGATTTTTTTTTTTTTTTTTTTTTTTTTTAATGCCCTGCCAGCACAGCACTCCAGTGTGAAAGCACTCGGGCTTTCACGCTGGGATTGCAGATGAGGCATTATTCAGGTGCTATTTTTAGCACCAAAGCCCCTGAAAAACGCCTCCAGTGTGAAAGGGGTCTAAAAACGTATTTTAATTATAAAATAAACATACTTATCTGCTCTGTGCTGACCTTTGCAGGGCACTCACGGCACCTCCCCCCCCCCCCCCCCCCCCCTCTATTTAAAAAAAAAAAAAAAAAAAAAAAAGCTTTTTGCTACCAACACCCACATCTTCGTCTCACATTCCTTCAAAGCTAAACTGCACCTTCTTCTTCTTCCCCTCTACCCTAGCTGCTTGTATACCTCCTTTTTTAAAGAGCCAAAGCATCCACCAGTGTTTACGGCCTGTCCTAACAAAATTCTCTTCAGCGCTGCCTGCTCCGATGCACTGAGACCCTAATGACCTGAATGAGGCCATAGCAGCCCCTTGGTAAATGGCTCCATTAATGTCATAGGGCCTCAGTCTTGGCCCACGCTATATTCACTAGGAAAAGCTGTAACTACAGAGTTGCAGTTCTGCAGTAGAGGTCAGTAAGCAGTTGGGTATGGGGGTGAGGTGGTATTGCAGGTTAGATTGGAATGGTTGGGTGGTGGGGTATAAATTAGTGATTTTAAGCGCAGTCAGCTGATGGCAGAATGCTTAGTGTGGGGGCAAAACATGTAATATCCTTTTTCTCTTCTGGTAGTATGTTGCAGCTTTATAAATTCATTGATGGAATAAAATGCTGTTTTTAGCTTTTTCTAAATTTTTGGGTACCTAAAAATACATATTGATCTGTGCAAACTATTCTCTAACGTGTCACTGTCTCCCTTAGAAAAATACATCTTACGTGGGGAAGAGACCTATGCCGTTTTGCACCGTCTTGCCAGTCAGGGGAAGAAGCTTTTCCTCATCACCAACAGTCCTTTTAGTTTTGTGTAAGTTCTCCCATGTAGATTCTTTTTCTTTTTTTGCACCATAACACACTCTGAAATAAGGTACCGTATATAATCGAGTATAAGTCGATCCGAGTACAAGTCGAAGCCCTAATTTACCACCAAAAAAATGGGAAAAACTTATTGTCCTGAGTATAAGAAGAGGGTGAGAAATGCAGCATCTACTGTAAGTGGAAAAAGAGTCAACAATGCATCTGCAGCTGTATACCTGCATGTGTCCTGTACATGTGTCTGTGTGCATCCTACCTGTGTCCTGTGCATGCCTCCGTGTGCCACTCTGCACCGATCAGCATGTGCTATTACTATTCGGCAGCCATTCACTGTTCAAAAGCAGCGCCTCGTCCGTGATAGGTAGAAAACTTAAAGAGGAGTTCCACCCAGGGGGGTCGTCCAAAAAAAAAAAAATTAAAAGTCAGCAGCTACAAATACTGCAGCTGCTGACTTTTAATTGGACACTCACCTGTCCTTGGGTCCAGCGGTGCGGGGGATCGAAGCCCCGCTCGTCTCCCCCCTCCACTCGTCGGCGCCGGCATTTCAACTGTGGGCGCCGGGCTGTGGCTTCACAGCCTGGCACCCACTGCGCATGCGCGAGCGGCGCCGTGCGCCGTGATTTACCGCTCAATCACCTGGGACCTGTAATGGGTCCCAGATGATTGACGGGAGGGAGCAGAGCGGAGCCCTTCCTGTGCCGAGGAGGAAGTGATGTCACCAGCCCAGGCTAAGGGACAGGCAGACTACGAGGGACCACCTAGCAACAGGCATTTAGAAGTAAGTGAAAAAAAAAAATATCCAAATGTTTTTTGTTTTTTTTTAGAATTTTTACAGGTAGTTTTTTTTTTTTTTTGGGTGGAACCCCACTTTGATTTCCCAGCAGTTAGCCTATCACGGACATTCTCTCATCCTCATACTACGGACGAGGATGACAATGTCCGTGATAGGCTGTACACTGACTGCCTATCAGACGAGGAGGCGTGGCTTTGGAACAGTGAGAGGCTGCCGAGTGGTATGTAGCGCACGCTGGTCGCCGTCTGCCTGCATGACACGCTGATCATGTAGGCAGACGGCGGTGACTCGTGTATAAGTCGAGGGGGGCACTTTCAGCCCCAAAAAAGGGGCTGAAAATTTCGACTTATACTCGAGTATATACGGTAGGTGCATTATTCATTTTAAGTGAAGGGCATTATCGGTCTTGGTGTTTTTTATAAAACGGGAAGAAAGTACTAAACGGTAAAGGGCATCAGACGGCAGCATAAGCTGTTAGTACATAACACCTTACTACTATTGCATGGATGGTATGCACATTCTCCTCTATCGAGTGACATTGGAGGAATGTATGTCCTCAATTTGTTGTGTTAACATTTATGGGTTGCATTGCGCACTTTGTACTCTTGGCAGTGTTCACATGGGGAATGCGTGTCCTCCACTATAGGTAATATTTCCGTTGGATAGTGCATGGTCTCTGCTTTCTGGAATGTTGGGGGTGTGCATTCCTACACTATTGGGAATGTTTACAGTGTGGTCATACATATCCTACATTATTGGGAATGTCCATTCAGGGGGAGTGCATTTTCTCTGCTATAGTGAGTGCCATGTTGGGGGAAGGCGGGATCCATGTTCTGCACTAAATGCTTAACTAAGCCCTAGATTGATCCAAAGCTGTGCCTGTCTGCAGCTGGTCTCTCTTCCTGCTTTCAGACAGCAGGGGAGTCGTTGACTCCTGCTGCTGTCAATCAAATGCTATGAGGGACTGGGAGCGGGGCTGAACCACACTGTCTACTGACACAGACTGGCTCTGGAGCGCTCCTGCACATGTGCCCCCATAGTAAGCAGCTTGCTTTGAGGACTAATGGGGGGGGGGGGGGAGCAGACAGCACTGATGGGGTACCCCAGAAAAGGAGGTAAAGGACTGCTCTGTGCAATATCATATCATGGAGCAGGTAAGTATAATATGTGTGTGTGATAAACCCCACCAAGATAAGTTCTGTAAGTAATCCCTATTGGTGCCAATACCCTATATCTCTTTCAAAATACATGAGACAAATGCCAAAAAGGATACTGCACTTCTGGGGCTAACAAAATAAATGTATTGGACTGAAAATTACAGCCATGCAATGAATGTCCCATGGACCCCCCACTTGGGTGGCCATTGCATCTCCCCTCCAGTGTAAACCTCCCTTTTTTTTTTTTTTTTTTTTTTTTTTTTTTTGTTTAGACCAGGTATATGCAATTAGCGGACCTCCAGCTGTTGCAGGACTACAAATCCCATGAGGCATTGCAAGACTGACAGCCACAAGCATGACATCCAGAGGCAGCAGCATGATGGGACTTGTAGTTTTGCAACAGCTGGAGGTCCGCTAATTGCATATCCCTGGTTTAGAGAAACAAAATCTAGCCTTTAGGTGTGTATGTATATAAATTTTACAAAGCATAAACCTTTATAGCCAGTAGTATTGAAACTTCAGGCATCCCTGTCCCTTTTACTTGCCTATATTTCAATACATGTTCACGCTGGCCAACTACATCAGTGATCCCTCACTGGGCAGTCCCTACACTATGTTGCATATTTGCCAACTCTTATTTGCTAAAATAGCTACTCTTGAGTCTGGATCTATAGTGCCAGTACGGAGCAGACGCAACTCCTTTTTTTTATTTATTTTTCAATCTGTAATATATTGCCAGAATGTAAAAATGTTTGGTTATTTGATCTTTTACTTCTTTCTTGTAGAGACAAAGGGATGAAGTACATGGTGGGCAAGGACTGGAGGGACTTTTTCGACGTGGTAATCGTTCAAGCAGACAAACCTAATTTCTTCAATGATTGCATCAAGTGAGTGGTTGGAAGGCTGAATAATGTGATTTTGAGAGCAGGATGGAGAACTGGGTTTTCTGTAACTTCTGCCCAGAACCACATGTTAATTTTTTGGTGCCCCTTTTTTCCTCCTGTACATAATCAAAGCTTGGATGGCTGCTATGTAAGTGCAGACTTAAAGCAGAACTTCACCCATAAAAGGAAAGTTCTGCTAGAATACCTACATCAAGCAACCCCCAAACACAACTTTGTTTTAGAAGGTAGCCGCTTCCACCCCACGAAAGGGACCTGAACAGTAAAACTTATCGGTCAGGTGCTGGATGGCTAGATCTATAGTAAAAAAATGAATAACTGGATTTTATCCCATTTCTTACTGTATCCTGAAGGGAAGAAAAGGATTAGTGTATGTGTAGAGAGATGTATGTATATCCCATCGGCCACTTGGGTACATACACATAAGTTGTGGGAAACATTCCTTGGATTTTGGTCCATAGTGACATAACATCACACAGATTTGTCAGCTGCACATCCATGATAATCTCCCATTCCACTACATCCCCAAGGTGCTCTACTGGATGGAGATCTGGTGAGTGTGGAGGCCATTGGAGTACAGGGACCTCATTGTCCAGTGGTGAGATGATTGGAGCTTTGTGACATGGTGCATTATCCTGCTGGAAGGAGCCATCAGAAGATGGATACACTGTAGTCATAAACATGGTCAGCAACAATACTCGGGTAGGCCGTGATGTTTTAACGATGGTCAATTGGTACTAAGGGGCCCAAAGTGTGCCACGAAAATATTCCCCACACCACCATCCTCAGCCTGAATTGTTGATGCATGCTTTCAGGCTTAAGCCAAATTCTGACCGGACCATCAATGTCGCAGCTGAAATCGAGACTCGCCAGACAAGGCAACGTTTTTTCCAAACTTCTATTGTCCAGTTTTGGTGAGCCTGTGTGAATTGTAGCCTCAGTTTTCTGTTGGCTGAATGGAGTGGCACTCACTGTGGTCTTCTGCTGCTGTTGCCTATCTGCTTCAAGGTTTGATGTGTTGTGCGTTTCAGAGATGGAATTCTGCATAGCTTGGTTGTAACGAGTGTTCATTTTTTAAGTTTTTAATGTTTCCTTTCTATCTCAAACCAGTCTGCCCATTCTCTTCTGACAGCAACAAGGCTTTTTCCTCCACACAACTGGATACTTTCTTTTTCTAACATTCTCTGTAAACCCGAGAGATGCTTGTGCCTGAAAATCCAAGTAGATCAGCGCTTTTTTTTTTTTTTTTTTTTTATGCTAAGACCAGCCCATCTGCCACCAACAATGTCACATTCAAAGTCACTTAAAGAGGTTGAAAAACTTTTTTTTTAGTGCTGCAGCCCCTGCCCCTTATTACCTGGATGCTGTCATCCTCTGTCCGGGAACGAGCGTGCTAGCTGTAGCTGGTGTCTCATGTCACGATTGGATGGATTGATGGTGCAGCCATTGGCTCCCACTCCTGTCAATCAAATCCAGTGGGGCAGGGGCCAAATCCTGCATTCTATGTGAATGGACACAGATGCGGGACTCGGGAGCATGCCCGCACGGATGTCCACAAAGGTATGAGCTTCTCCAACGTGGACACTCGATGTGGGGAGGAGCCACCGTGGGACCCCAGAAGCCGAGGTCCTGGGCCGCTTTGTGCAAAACTAACTGCACAGTGGAGGAAAGTATGACATGTTTAAAAAAAAAGAGGGTTTACAACCACTTTAAATCCCCATTCTGATGTTTGGTTTGAACTTCAAGTTGTCTTCACCACAGCTAGAATCCTAAATGAATTGAGCTGCTGATATGCGATTGGCTGATTAGCAATTTGTGTTACTAAGCAATTGAACAGGTGTACCTAATAAAGTGGCCGGTGAGTGTATATATTGTATTTTAATATATTTCTGGCTGAAGTCCCACTAACTTTTCATAATACCATAGAGCAGGGGTCTCTAACTGGCGGCCCTCCAGCTGTTTCAAAACTACAAGTCCCATCATGCCTCGGCCTGTGGGAGTCCTACTTGTAACTGTCAACCTTGCAATGCCTCATGGGACTTGTAGTTTCACAACAGCTAAAGGGCCACCAGTGTGAGACCCCTGCCCTAGAGACATAAGTCTTGCATAATCTTACGGTAACTTCCTGGATTTGCCTTGATCCCTGGTTACTGTCTCATTCATCTAACTTGTCACCTGTTATGTTGCAAGTGACCGTCTGGCTTGCTGTCATTTATTTATTTTGCACTAATCTATTTACATCAGCCTGTTCTGAGAAGTCACGTCAGCAGCCGGTCAGATTGCTTAAGCCGTGTGAGGCATGTAGAAGTGAACAGACCAGCGTTGGCGTAAATATTATACGGAATGATTTACTACACATTTTTACGAGTAAGATTTATGAAAACGTGCCGTGGATTCCCTGGTCTGCATGGAGGTTGCGCCATTCCCGCATTTGAAATCATGGCGATTGGCCAAGACAGGTGCTTGGTAATCATTCAAATGGGTAATGCCTGGCAATGGGTCCGTCGTAGACGTGAGGACTTTTCTGGAGTCACTTAGCTGCTGCTCCGTAAGCCCAGGAACATTCATAGCTAAACAATTTGTTTTTATCACTGCTCTGGCCGATCGCTCTTGAGATTAGAGTTGGGTTTCCTGTTCGTTCCTGCTCAGCTTGCTTCTCTAAAAAGGCTGCAGTGCTACAACAAAGGACTTTTATTTTTCAGCCGCCTATTCCTGTTTGGGATTGGGATTATGATTTTTCTGTTTAGAAACAGAAGTCCTAAAAGCTAAATGGAAATGATTTAAAGTGGCACCCCGGTTAGGCCACTATGGCAGAAATAAGCGCACGTTTTACTACCTTAGACCTCATTCACTACAGCGAGTGTAGGCCCATGTAAGATCTGCGTTCTACCCACAGGGATGCGCAGGTAGGTGTTGAGGTCGTTCTCTTGCAGGCTGTCCCATTCAGGTAGGACGCAGCTGCTGCTCTCAATTTGACATTCGATCGGTGCACGACCGTGAACAGTGTAATTCTGCTCAGCCAGTCTTGTGTTTCACACATCAATGTGACTTCATAGTTAGGCAGGTGACCCCAATATTTTTTTTTCTATTTCTGCTTTGCAGCTTCATGTGCTGCCTGCCTTCTTATTGGAGAATCGGCTGCTATTATCACTCTGTTTATTTCATGTCCCAATGGACAGGGAGCCGACACCAGGAACTTAAACTAAAATTGTGGCAGCCATGTATGAAGACTGGCTGAAAAGATTGCCATCTTTGGCAGACAAAACGGACCATGTACACTATATTACCAAAAAATTTTGAGACGCCTGCCTTTACACACGCATGAACTTTAATGGCATCCCAGTCTTAGTCCGTAGGGTTCAGTATTGAGTTGGCCCACCCTTTGCAACAGCTTTAACTCTTCTGGGAAGGCTGTCACCAAGGTTTAGGAGTGTGTCTATGGAAATGTTTGACCGTTCTTCCAGAAGCGCATTTGTGAGGTCAGGCAGTGATGTTGGATGAGAAGGCCTGGCTCGCAGTCTCCTCTCCAATTCATCCCAAAGGTCTTCTATCGGGTTGAGGTCAGGACTCTGTGCAGGCCAGTCAAGTACCTCCATCCCAAAAAATCTCATCCATGTCTTTATGGACCTTGCTTTGTGCACTGGTCCAAATCATCTGGAGCGGGAATTATAGTGTGGGGTGTTTGTTTTTTTGTTTGTTTTTCTCTTCAGGGCTTGGCCCCTTAGTTCCAGTGAAGGGAACTCTTAACCTCCCTGGCGGTATGATTATGTCAGATTTTTGATGCTAAAACTGGTACATTTTTTTCGCATGGAAATTTGGCATTTTTTATATTGTAGGCCTGTAGTTCTTAGGAATAACACTTCAATCTGTCCAAACAAGAGTCTAGTAGACATCCCGGGTATAATAAATTTTGAAACTCTAAATTATTATATGACTATATAGGCATACCCCACTTTTAAGCACACAATGGAGTTTATTTACTAAAGCTGTAAAGTGCAAAATCAGGCTCACTTCTGCATAGAAACCAATCCGCTTCCAGGTTTAATTATCAAATCTTAATTGAACAAGCTGAGCTTAGAAGCTCATTGGTTTCTATGCAGAAGTGGGCCTGTTTTTTTTTTTTTTTGTTTTTTTTAACTTTATAGGTTTAGTAAATAAACCCCATTGTGTACTTAAAAGTGGGGTATGCCTGTAATATGACTATAAATGCCAAATAATATAATAATTATTCAATAATGTAATCAAATGAAAAATACTGAAATTTTCTCAGTTGCAGAATTGTCACTGTCGTTACTTTCAGTGTTTGATGAATTTCTCTAGGAATCACTATTGCTCAATTCTGCAAGCGTTTCTAATTTATTATCGCTGTTTTCTAGCTTTTGACGTAAAGGGACACTTTTTGATTGCTATGGACAATCAAGTTTCCAGGCAGAAAGAACAGTGTATACATGCTCTAAAATAAAACTGCATGCAGGACACTGGACAGGACTGGGATGCCATTATAGTTGCGTGGAAAGGCAGACATCCCAATACTTTTGATTAGGGTGTATGTGGATTTTCATTCTATATTAGGCTGTCTTCTTGACACTCAATAACCAGAATATCCTTTTTTTTTTTTTTGAAATTCCCTTTCATTCTAGTTAGAAACTTCTTTGCATATTGCAAGAGCAGTAAAGTGTCAACCATCTGGTTTTGGTAGCTATCCATTAATTAAAAAATTCAATATTTTTCAAGTTTTCGGATGAAGTGTGGAAGAGTTAGAAGCTCTGATGGACATTTAGTGCTCTTTAGGTCCCCATTGGGGAGATTCCCGTCCAGTGACACCAGGACAGTGAAATTATGCGAATGGGTGTCATTATGACAGGAGGAAAAATGCAGGAATAATTTTACCCAGAGCTTAATGAATGGGTGAAGGCGAGATTTACAGCTCTATCTCCTCTTCTTAATCATGTTAAGTGTGTTTTAGTGGTGCTCAAGCTGTTGAATGCTGTAAGCCCCGTAGAATCTGAATCTTAAATGCCGGCAATTCAGTAGAATCCACAGATGGCCTTCATTAAATAAAACCAAGCACAAAATCCAAACGGCAACGCGTTTTGGCCTTAATCATAATTGAGGCCTGATTGTTGAAATGTGGTGACCATCTGTCTGGATTTTATGATTGTTTCCGTTGTATTGAAAGCTGTGTTTTTTGGATTTTACTGAAGTACCGGAGATTCTTGATGAATGGAGTGAAGCTCTGCTGACTTTTATTATCCAATTACATGCAAGCAAAAAATGCGGTCTTTCTCTCTCCCTCCCCCTTTGTACGTCATTGGGTATTTTCAAAAGAGAAACTTTCACAACAGTCACTAAGCAATGGGGCAAATTCCCTTGCAATGTGAACAGCCCGTTTGCTTTTAGTAAATCACCCCCTTTTTTGGTCTCCAAGATGCGAAGTGAGAATAATTCTGACAGATGTTCTAACCTTTTTATTCAAGCATTTTGGCTGCAATTGGGCTACAGGTGTTTGAGATTTTAACACCTCCTGAATAATTTTTGGTTTGTAAAATTAGAAGCGGTCATAACAATTGTGTTTGGTAATGTAAAACCAGATTTAACCAACTGGTGTTTATGTTGTGCAGGCCCTTTCGTCGGGTGGATGGAAATGGAGATCTGAAGTGGGATAGGATTACCAAGCTGGAGAAAGGACAAGTCTACAAACAGGTATGAATATGATACGCAGACATCTGTCTTGGGGGATGGGTGAGGTATAGTGCTGTCTTGCCATAGATCAGGTCACACCAGTGTTTATAGGTTTATCCAGAATGATGATTTCAGCGCAGTGTGCGATGGCTCCTAATGGTACTTTGCCTCAAGTCATCACTCTTATGCCGCGTACACACGAGCGGACATTACGGCGGACTTTGCCCGGCGGACTGGATTTCGTCGGACAATTCGATGTGTGTGGGCTCCAGCGGACTTTGTTTTCTCAAAAGTTGGACGGAATTAGATTTAAAACTTGTTTTAAATTTATCCGTTGAAATCGAGTCCGGTCGAAAAGTCCGCCGTCTGTATGCTAGTTCGACGGACAAAAAGCCACGCTAGGGCAGCTATTGGCTACTGGCTATGAACTTCCTTGTTTTAGTCCGGTCGTACGTCATCACGTACGAATTCGACGGACTTTGGTGGATTGTGTGTAGGCAAGTCCGTTCATTCACAAAGTCCGTCGGAAAGTACGTCAAAGTCCGCCGGGCAAAGTCCGCCGTAATGTCCGCTCGTGTGTACGCGGCATAACAATTCCTGTTTTAACACATGGCTGTCTAACAAGACCAGGCCTGGAGGGCCACTTTGACACTGCTGTTAATTACAGGCATTCAATTGACAAACGAGTCATTCCACCAAAAGTAATCTGACTTACTGCTGAAAAACATATATTGCCTACCAATTCTGCATGATAAACTGGCATGTACAATAAAAACTATATTTAACATATTTGGGTTAAATAGAACACATTGAATATGAATATTTTATTTTTTCAGCCAGCAGGTGGAGCTAATGGCTCCCTTTTTCAGATATTTACTAGTCTTTTCTTAGCTGCTTTGCTGAAAAGTACCTGTTGCAATAAATGACCTAAAGTACAGCCAAAGCTCGTTTGGCTGTACTTCTGCTGTGGATCACAGGAGGGCAGTTCTTTCTGGACTCCTGTGACCCACTGAAGCCTGCTGCTGTCTCAGAGCCGGTCCAGGCTCATGCAAGATTGCGGCAATGGAGGTGGGATCCGCCCACATGTCTGGACTGGTACCCAGCTCGCCCTCTCAGAGAGCCACTGAGGCAGTACAGAAAATGGCCAAAAACTCCTGTGCTTGAGAGAGAGAGAGCTGTGTGGTAGTTTGTTTTGTGCCACTCTTTCCAATCTTCACTAATCAAACCACCATGTCAGCTGTGCTGCCACTCATAACAGCTTGGGGGGGGATTTATATGCGCAAGGTTGGTGCGTCCTGTGTTTTTTTTTTTTTTGTTTTTTTTTGTTTTTTTTTTAAATTCCCCCACCCTCCTACTTCACACAACTCTTATTTGTTTCAGCCAGACAGATGGTCTGAAAGCAAGCAGGTTCTGCAGTACTCCAAATGTTGTGTGTGTTTTTTGTGTTTACTGAATATATACTAGTTTTCTTTCTTTGTGTTTTTTTATTGTGAGGTTATGCTTGTTCTTCTTCTTCCTTTGCTTTACCAGGAAAAAAAAAAAAAAAAAAAAAAAAAAACTAATTAGTCTATTATGCAGGTTAAAAGATTGGAGGCATTCACTGGCACATAAGTGCTAACAGCCACATCAGCAGTGCTTGTATAGCAGTTGAGAGTACATTGTGTCAGCTCTTTTGGCAGCTGTATGTGTGCAAAGGCTTATAGGGAGCCATGCTTCCTGGCTTCTGACAGCTCCTCTTCACATCGTCCTCCCTGCTATGAAAGGCTCATCTGTGCATACGTGGCTCTGCTGCTGTACGTCCTGGAACTCCGCACTATATTACAGGATGTCTTCTGGGGGAGGTTTGGCAACTGGCCAACCTAACAAAACAAATCTCTGGATGTTTTTTGTACGGCATTATAGGTCTATAGGAAACGGACTATTCTATGAGGGGGGGGGGGGGGGGAAGACATTGTTGGGTTAAATTAAGCATTTCTGTTTTAAAGAGGGATTTCTAAGGTGTTTCTCTGGAGGAAATACATTTCATCTAGATTTGGCACTTTGTCGAACTAGCTGCAGTTAAAAAATTTTTAGAAGATTTGGGTTAACGACTAAACTTTATTTATTTTTATTTTTTTTTGCAAAATTTGAGATAAGATGCCCTATACACATTTTCTATAAAAGTATTAGAATGCCTTTGTGTGGGAAAGGTGCTGACGAAGATTTCTGTAATCCCGTCCTCCCTTCCCGGCATTTGTGCTTTGGACATGATCCCAAGTCCACAGACTCTGGAAGTTGTCCATAGAAGTTGTTACTCCAAATATCCAACAATTCTCCTCTGACTCAGCTCAGCGGCTCAGCTTGGAAGGATATCGAGTGTCTGCTTTTAAGTGATTGTTAAGCCATATTTATTTTATTTTTTGTAAGTGGCAAACCTGTTTATAGACCTGCCTTGGTGGTTTTGCGCAGATCAGCTCTGATCCTCCTCTTTCCGGGGTCATGGCATGTAACATGTTCCAACAGGTGATCCTTTAAAAATACTGCAGGTACAGAAAGTACCTCATTATCCTGCCAGTGTGCTCCTAACGTCCTATAAAAACTGACAGCTCTGCCTCTGCTACATTGAAATCCCAAGCTGTGTTGTCGGTCCTGCCTGAGTCCTTCCCCTGTTAAGACTACAACTTTTTTTCCTCTTATTTCTGCACCAAAAGGGGGAAATGTGTAAGAACTCTGGCAGGGCTGACAACGCTGCTTGAATTTTTAGTGAAATCACAGTAGTGTTGTCACTTGATTTGTGGCAGGATCAACGGTAGTGTTCTGTATGGTTTAGTGGAAACAAAACCTGGGGGAATGTTTTGGAGTAGATTTACTGTGTATGTATATACTTTTAACCCCTTCCTGCCCAGCTCTAGGGTCTCAATGCCTTGGGGTGTAGGAAAGGCTGCCTGATCATGTCACCACTGATGACTTGTACTGAAATGAAGAAGCACCACACACCGATCAGCCCATGTATTAAGTGTAGAACTAGAATGGCCTCAGCCTTGGCTGCTCCAAGGCCATGGGCTAACTCATTTTGCCTTTAAACGGGCCTTAGATCTCCCACGCCTGATTGGTGTGTGGCATCTCCTCCTTCCTGTATCATTGGGCTAGAATGAGCTCTTTAAAGGGGTTGTATGGTGGTTTTAAAAAGTCATAGTTGCCTCCACTGTGTAGTTAGTTTTTGCACAGTGGCCCCGATCCTAATCTTCTGGGGTCCCTCGGCGGCTGTCTCAGCTCCTCCCCGCAAGCGCTAACCCCCCCCCCTCCCCCCTGGAAAGCGCTCTCCCAAGGGGGTTAGCTTGCGGGTGTGCTCCCGTGTGATACACTCGGCGGCGCACCGCATCATTGATTTGATTGACAGCAGCGGGAGCCAATGGCTGCGCTGCTATCATCCAATGAAGAGCCCACAGGAGCTGGGGGGAAAAGCAACGCGCGATCGTGCCCACGGAGATTCGGGGCTCAGGTAAATAAAACGGGGGCTCGGGGGGGCAGGAGAGTGCAAGGTGTTTTTTCACCTTAATGCATAGGATGCATTAAGGTGAAAAAAACATGAAGCTTTGCAATCCCTTTTTAAATTCCGGCATCCACTTCAGTAAATCGCCAGAGCATTAGCCGCGGTGCTCAAAGCTGATTTCATGGGGTCATTGTGATTGGCTGAGCTGTCGATGACAACCAAGAGTTGCCATTAATATCTTGGTCACTGCTTTGAGCACACTGACTCATAAGCGTCAATAGGCGGCAGAGCTTTATGTGCAGTGTGTGGACAGTAAAGCCCGCCCTCTATACCACCGCACATATGTGAGCAGCAAGGGGTTAAGGAGTTTGACAGTGCTGAGCTGTCGGTATGTATTTGGGTATGTGTTTTTGCTGACATGCTTGATGTCGTTGGTATTTTTCATGCAGCTCAGGAACGTTCCCCACTCCTTTATCTGTAAACAGAGCCAAGTCTAGTGTTCTTTTAGAAGGGCCAAGTTTACTTTCAATCTGAAGAGTGACTGAGTGATTTGTATAACAATTCTATGTATATGAGGATGCCTTCACTGGCACGGAAGACAAGTGGGGGGTCATGCTGGCTTTTTGTCACCGCTCTGTTTCCTTGTTTTCCCACCGCTGAGCATGCAGGCTACGTGATTCCTATAGAAGCCAGAGGAACAAAAGGCTTGTTTAAACTGCCCTCTGCCTGCATGTCAAATGACGACCCGCTGCCCAGTTTTCCATTTCATCGCTTTGCTGAGGTTGGCAGTGAATCTAATCGCTGTATAATAAAAACCCAGGACGCAAAGGGTTAGCGGCGCGTCCATACATGTCTGTGAACACGTATGTCCTGTTTGCTGTTTTGGAGACCTGTCTTGTACAAGCAGCGGGTGTAGGAGACTTTACAGTAATTAAACTATGAATAATGTTCTTTGAGTCCAGGTTCTGGCATAGTCTACTGTCTAAGGACATTATGTTTTGGCAGGCTAGCTGATAACATTAAAGGCTTGTATGAAGTATGGGAAGGAAGTCCTAAATTAGTAGTTAAGAGGATATCTATTTGCAGGAAATGTACCTATTACAAGACAATACGGCTAATGTTTCTGAAGAGGAAAGGTCAGATCCAATAATAAAACCCCTTTCACGCTGAGGCGGTTTTTTAGGAGTTAGCGCTAGAAATGGTGCCTTAAAACCACCTCCAATTCATTTCAGTGTGACTTTACTGGGGCGGTGTGCTTGCAGGACTTGAGGAAAAGTCCTGCAAGCAGCATTTTTGGGGTGGTTTGGGAGCGCTGTATTCAGTCCTCCCAAAACTCCCTGCCCATTGAATTAAATAGGCAACCCTTCCAAAGAGATTCAGGAGTGCCGCAACACGGGTGCTTTTAACCCTTTCTTTTGGGTTAAAAGCGCCCAGCTAGCAGCCAAAAAGAACCGCTTAAACAGGGGCCGCGGCTCAGTGTGAACGGGGTCTAAGGGCTGTGTAGGGCCATACCATAGATATCATGAACCTATATGTAGGGCCGTACCATAGATTGCTGGTCCAAAGTGGAAACAAACATTCTGCTGGCTCCTAAATTGCTTTACTGCAAGGGTGGACAAAAATGCAAGTCTTTGTTATCAGACAGAACGGTGAATTGATGGTCCCTAGAGATGCCTATTTACGAGCTCCCAAAAAACTAAAGATAACTGAACATATGTTAATATGTAAGTGCCAGTTTTCATATAGGAGGTTATTTGGGCTTTTCAAGTCCATCCACTTCATTTTCCTTCAACTAGCTTTTTGACCTGCCCTTCCTGTACCCCCTTTTTAATGTGCTAAACAATCGGTTTCTCCATATTGGAGTGTCTGTCTTTCTCAGCTCTTGGCGGGCCTCTTAAATAACAAAGGCATGTGGCGATGCCTCTAGGTTCCTGTCTTGACAATGTGCTAGCAGTTTATTCTTAAAGTTGAACTTTAAGTCTCAGTTAGAAGCAGGAGCGGTGGTCTTGGTAGTTACAAGGCTTAGCTTTGGCCCAAGTCATTGTGTTTGTTTTGAACATTTAGTGTCCTGTGGTATACCTTGGTCTGTGGATGGGTGAATGGTAGTAGAGGTTGGGTAGACTTGCAAATACTTTATTTTTTTTATTTGTATTAAATGATTTTGGGCTGGATTGATAGAATATGGGTTGTATGGGCACATTACCAACCTCTGATGAAAAGGCCATCTCTCAGGTTATGCATTAATGATGTGTCAACCAAACTTTTGGCACAAGTACACCTCAAACGCCCCGACTACTTCAACTTTGTGCTTTCCAATTTATTCTGCTGCTTTGGTCTACTTGCAGCCAAAGCTGTTAGCATTGTAGTAAATCAGTCCTCTCAAAAGCTCAACTCCTTGCATTTCCCACGATTTTTGCTTCATGTAGAAAGTATAAAGAAATTTGTATATAAAACTTTCCTGCCAAAAAAAACCCTCAACATGATATAAAAAACGTAATCCATTTAACAAAGTGTTTTTTTTTTTTTTTTTTTGTTTTTTTTCAGGGAAACCTATTTGATTTCCTTCGTTTGACTGGCTGGAGAGGTTCTAGAGTGCTATATTTTGGGGACCACCTATACAGTGACCTTGCAGTAAGTGTCACCTATTTTTTTTTTTTTTTTTTTTTTTTTTTTTTTTTTTTTTTTTTTTCTAAATATGTAATATCCCCTCTTCCTGTATCTCCTGGTAACCCTTAGGCTGTTTTCCCCTAGGATCTGATGTTGCGTCATGGTTGGAGGACAGGAGCCATTGTACCGGAGTTGGAGAGTGAAACAAAAATTGTTAACACTGAGCAATACTCTCAGTCCCTGACTTGGATGCAGGCACTGACTGGTCTGCTGGAGCGTATGCAGGTAGGCGTGTACTCTACTACAAAATCTATGGATGCAGCTTGTAATTTCCATGGCAGAGCTTGTTTTTCCTGTGATAGAGAATTGGGTAAGCAATGTGGTCGCTCTGTCCCAGAGACGCAACAGAAAGTAAGGGGGTAATCTCTGCAATAACAGTGGTCATCAAAAACTGTTTTCCCCTGTGACTATTCTTATATTTTTGAATTTCCCATCACGTTGTCATTGTCAATGATCATCAAATGGTGAGCAATCTTTTTTTTTTTTTTTTTTTTTTTCCCCCAAAGGAATTGCATGTAGGGTGAAACACAATGAATACAAGTACAAAACTTTTATTAAATCCCTTTTTAGAAGACTCCCCCCAAAAAAATTAAAGTTTAAAGGCTAAATTTTACTTTTTTTTTTTTTTTTTTTTTTTTTTTTTTTTTTTCCCACATGTTACACCCATATTAAGACCCGTTTCACAAAATTTGTCCAATCAGGTTTGTCTGTTTTTCAGCAGACCTGAGCACACCCTCCATTCTTCTCTATGGGCTGTGGGATTTGTCTATTTGCACCCAGCTACATCCGATCTGGCAAAAACAAACTAGGGGATCTGCTACCCTCCACCTGAATAGCATCGTAGGGCAGTTGGATGTAAACCAGCTGTCCATTTTACACCCAACTGCCCATAGAGGTCTGTGTCCATCCTGCATAGGCTGAGCGGACACGGACCTGTCATCTGGCCGTTTTGCTCAGCAAGGGATCAGCAGATGCCCTGCTGAGAGAAACCAGATCCGGCCTGTGTGAAAGGGGACTTGGGGTGTAACATGGTGCAAATGGGATGTGATCAGCTGGATCGTAATTTCACCCCCCCCCTCTAGGTCTTTAAGACCCCTTTCACACTGACAGCGCCTGCCATTTGCGCTAAAGCGCCGCTTGTTTTAAGCGCTGTTTTTTTGCACTGCTTTTCGGACGCCAGTGGGGCTCTTTTAACCCAAAAAAGGTTGACTCCCGTTTTGCGGTGCTTTGAAAGCGCTGCCCATTCATTAAATCGGCAGGGCATTTTGGGAGTGCTAAATACATGCGCTCCCAACCCACCCCAAAGATGCCGCTTGCAGGACATTTCGGAACGTCCTGCAAGCGCACCTCCCCGGTGTGAAAGACACTGCAGTGAATGGAAGGCAGTTTTCAGGCGCTTTGCACAAGCTATTTCTAGCACTAAAGCGCCTAAAAACCGCACCAGTGTGACGGGTCAAACTGAAAGCCCATAACTTGCATGGGCAGAGCTGGAGGAAGAATCTGCAGGAGCCTGGCATTGCACCTGCAACCAACTGATTGTTTGCATTTATTATAAAGAAGCATGATGTTGAGCTTGTGAGTGACCCACTTAAAACTGCTGTCAAACCGTTTTCCTTGTCTACATTCGAGACAAATGAGACCATTAACAATCCTTGTACATTTTCCCAGAACAGGATAATCTGTATTTGCTAAAGAAGCATGCATATATTTATAGACTTGTTTAACCCCTTCCCACCAACACTATAGGTGAAAGACCGCTACAGCGCGGGCTCACATTGCCGGGATGTCCTCTATAGACGTCCTCCGGTGTTTGTGCTGTCTGCGCATTGGCAGGGATCTGATCAGTGTGCTTAGGACACATCTGATCACAGATCGGGGTAAAGGGCCAATCAGTGGCACGTTGCCATGTGACCAGCTGTGTCCAAACACAGCTGATCAGTGTAAACAGGACTTGCCGGTTATCGGCAATCCTCTGCTCAGGCTGACAGCATGAGAGGAGAGCCGATAACCGGCAAATCCAAACAGGACATCTACACTGACAGAGTGCTGATCATCAGTGTCCTGGTTCTCCGTGGTGCTTGTCAGTGCCCTCAAACGATGCCACCTATCAGTGCAGCCTCATCGACACACATCAGTGAATGAGAAATTACTTATTTAGAAATTTTTTTTTTTTTTGGCTTTTTTAGTTTAGCAAACAATTAAAACCGTGGTAATTCAATGCCACCAAAAAACTCTATCTGGCCAAGTGTTTTCTTTGTTTGACAATTGCATGGTCATGCAACACTGTACCCAAAGTGCGACAGCACTGAAAACTGAAAATTTGCCTGGGCAGGAAGGGGGTGAAAGTGCCCAGTAGGTAAGTGGTTAAAGCAGAGTTCCACCCAAAAGTGGTAGTTCTGCTTTAAGCACTCCTCACCCTCTTATATGCCACATTTGGCATGGCATTTTTTGGGGGGCGTAGGGGGTATCTAGCTTTGACAGGTACCCAGCTCCCACTTCCGCTCAGGCAGCCTAGACGACTCGAGTGGAAGTTCTCCTCTCCCCTCCCTGCAACATTCTGGGACACGTCACAGAAGATTGCCCGGCCATTGAGGTGGCGCAGTGTGCACTCGGCTGTGAAGCCCAAAGCGGTCACAGCTGGGTGCCCACACTTGTGGTGCTTGGGAAAGGAAGAGAACTGAGGGTTCAGGTGGCTGGATCCTGGGACAGGTGTTAAGTCAGCAGCTACACTTTTTTTTTTTTTTTTTTTTTTTTTTTTTTTTTTTTTTGTAGCTGCTGACTTTTTTTAATAAACAAACGAACTCTGCTTTAAGCAAGTTCTGTTTTTCTAATGAACATACTAATGGGAAGACTACAGAAGGTGGTTGTTACCCATGACCTTTTTACAGGGTGTGAAATTGCACATCTGTTTCTCAACTCCTGTTCTCTTCTGGATTCAGTTGAGCGATGTGATGTAATGACTTCTGTATCTCTTCTGTTCCTCTTCTGATGTCCTGTAGAGTTGCTGCCTTGTAGAAAGTTGTTCAGCTAAAATGTGTTCTGTGTATCTCAAGGTCATAAATCTGTCTTGTAGTCCATCAGAGCGTTGACTTGTGTGATTTTACCAGTAGTAGTGTTGGCTGGCTTCCTCCCTAGGAGATCCGGGTTGTTTGTATCTGTTAAAAGGCTGTCAGACATCTGACCTGCAAAGGCATTTCTCAGTAAGTGTTGTTCCCTTACAGAACTTCCGTGATCCGGAGTCACAGCAGATTCTACAAGACTGGATGAGGGAAAGACAAGAGCTCAGGTAATTCCCTTTTGTGTGCGCTGCTCTACACTCACACATATGATTGCCTCTTTGTACTTGGTTTGATTGTAGCCGTCTTAGTGCAATTGTGACAGAGAAAATGGAGTACTGTCCATGATAAAAAAAAGTATCAGACAGTACTCAATTTTTACTGCCTCTTTGTGTACTTCTTCCTCCCTTCTGGTCATCGGCACTCCTGAATTGAGCAAGTAGGTGCTACTTTGACTGTCATACTGACCCTCTGGCTACAGTTCTTTGAGTCCATGCCTTGACAAAAGTATACAGATAAGGATTTGTGACATTACTTAGACGTTCTAGTCTGCATTATTTCCAGTTAGACTCAATGTACTGAAGCCATTAACTCAGCCGAGGAGGTGGAATGCTCATGGCTTTTTTTTTTTTTTTTTTTTTTTATAATGTCCATTTATTACTTTGGCCTTGTATGGCCATCCCTCTGAAATTTTTTTTATCTGCGTTAAACGGCTTTTCAGAGGCATTTCACAGGTGGCTGAGGTGGAATGTCTTTCTCAATGCCAGTTTTAACCGTTGAAAGCCCACTGTGCCACAATCACATTCATTAAACTGTTCCAGGGCGGCCCTATTCGCTGGAATGGGTCATGTTTTGGTGATGGTGGTACTGAGTAATGCTGCTGAACACAACCAGTGGTATACATTTTGCCACAATGTGGGAGTGTGTAAAAAGAGGAGGGTTTGGGACTTTAAATGATGCGTAAGGCTACAGTAATCAAGTAGAAAAGCAGTAATACTGTAGGTTTTCATTTTGACATATTACCGCAGAATAAACATGAACTAAAAGTATAAGCAGTATCAAAACATGATCTATACATTGTCTTTGATACTGCTTATACTTTTAGTTCATGTTTGTTCTGCGTGTATTTATGTCAAAACATATTACTGCTTTTCTACTTGATTACTGTAGCCGTATGCCTAATTCAATTTCAAGTCCCACACTTTTTTTTCTCTAAGGGCTGGAGGCACATGATTCTGCCAAATCATGGCCTAATTTTTAAAGTCTCACCCATTTTTCCAGTGTGGGAGTGTGCACTAACATGGCTGCTGGACATGTTCACTTGCTATCAGGAGGCAGTAAAAATGTATTCAGGATTTGTGTATCGCCAACAGTTTGCACAGTGCTTTACATTTTATAAAGGTAGAAAGTACAGTTACAGTGCAATTCAATACAAGGGGGATAGGAGTGCCTTGGTCCTAAGAGCTTGCACTTTAATATGGAGGGGCAAGTGGTAGAAAAGTTAACACTGAGGAATGATCTGATGGGAGAGTTGACATTCAGTTAGGTGAAGGTGGGATATGCTTCCCTGAAGAGATGTGCTTTTGGGGATCGCCTAAAGGTTGACAGATTCAGGAAGGGACTTCTAGTGCAGGGATATGCAATTGGTGAACCTCCAGCTGTTGCAAAACTACAAGTCCCATCATCCCTCTGGGTGTCGTGCTTGTGGCTGTCAGTCTTGCTATGCCTCATGGGACTTTTAGTTTTGCAACAGCTGGAGGTCCACTAATTGCATATCCCTGCTCTAGAGGATGGGAGAGGCTCTGGAGAAGACCTGGTGATGAGCATGGGAGGAGGAGACAAGGAACCTTTTTAGAGAGCAGCAGCCTCAACCTTACCTGTTCACATTCTCCCTTAGAATGTAAAGTGAGCTGTGCATGCATAGTTAAGTTTACGTTCTAGCAAAACCCGTGTGGTGGGATGACTGAACTCCTCCGCATGCACAGCAGTGATGTCATTCCCTGCCGGCCAATGTACACGGACACAACCTGGCACCTGCAGAAAGCCTGGTAGATGCTGGTGAGTGACCTTAAACCATCGAAGGAGAGGGGTAACTACTGGACTTTAGTTACACTTTAAAAAATAACAGACTCCTAAACGGAGTAATTCTTATATGGTCATGGATTTCTCAAATTAAGTTTAGCGTGGAAGTAAAGTCCCGCTGTTAAACTACATGCAGGCAGGTTCTTCAGTTGTGAAGAGACATGCAATTTCTATTCTGCAATAGAAAATGTTGGCTTGCATTACTGGCATGGTCCCTGTATGCCAAGATGATCAGCGGAATGCGTAGGAGTGACTTCCTCCTGCAATGGCTGAAGACGGACGTTCTCCAGTATATGCTGTTGAATAATGGGAGACTGTTGAAGGAAAAGTAAGTTCAGCTCCACTTTAAAGTGTCCAATAATAAGCTATAAATGGCTTAAAAGCTTATAGCTATAGCTTATAGCTGAAAGCTCCAGGTAGAATCTGAATGGTCACCCTTTCAAATAGGTAGTTCTGTTGTAGCCTGTATTCTAAACTACCCAATTGTGGAACTGTAACATTTTCCACTGTGGAGGACTGGAAACTGTGCTGTGTATTCTAATAGTATGCTTTATTTTCCTGTTAATACAAAAACTTAGAACCTTCTTTTATATATAATTTTTTTATATTTTTTATTTTTTTTTATAATTGAGGCTTTTTTTTTATATATTTTTTTTTCTTTCATTTACAGGGCAGTGACCAAGAACCTCTTCAACCCTCAGTTTGGTAGTATTTTCCGCACCTGCCACAACCCCACCTACTTCTCCCGCCGCCTCTGCCGCTTCTCTGATCTCTACATGGCCTCTGTCAGCTGCCTCCTGAACTACGACTTGAGCTATATCTTCTTCCCCCGCCGCACCCCGCTGCAGCACGAAGCACCTTTGTGGATGGATCAGCTCTGCACTGGATGCATGAAAACGCCATTCCTGGAAGAAATGGCCCACATCCGCTAAACAAGCGCCGCCAGGCCTTTGTATCTAGACTTGAGACTTAAACATGACTTGATTTTTTAGGTTTTTTTTTGTTTTTTTTGTTTTACTTTTAAACCGGTGCTGTTTGCACATTGGGGAGCGCAGTGTTTTCCAGGCCAGGTGTTGGACAGTTAAACCATCTGTGCTTGTATAAATAAGCTGGGGTAACAGGGTGTTCTAAAAACTAAGATGCTTTGAAGATCTTCCCTTGTCCATTAGGGCCCTTGACTTGTTAAGCCGGCCCTTACAGTGGACAGATTCATGACTGGAACAATTGTTCAAAATGACTTTCATACTATAAGCAGTGTGTTCAGCCCGCCTCGTTCTGGGGCTGAGGAACAGTGCGGACTGATAGTTACTACTCAAGTGACACTTTTGGCTTCGCACCCGCTGGGGAATAAGCGGCTGGGCTTGTCAGAATGTGTGAAATATTTGAGACTTAACCATCTGTTGGCAAACAGCTGCTTTTGCTTTTTACACCAACGTAGGCTTCTCGCAAAAAGTTCATATGACCAAGCTTCATAACTAGAGAAATATTAAGCTGTTACATGATGTCAGTGTTGAATGTGTCTGCAATATACCTTACAGTATGAGCCAGGATGCCAAAATTCGGATATCCTATTTTTTTTTTTTGTGATATTGGTGTTGTCAGTTGAAGCACGTGTTACTTGGCCCTACTGGTTAAACAAACCTGGTGGTTGCTATTTCTGACTTCCCATTCTGTAGTTGCAGTCTTACAGTTTATATTCTTTAGAATGTCCTCTGCCAGCATGCTGTAGAAAAGAGCCCTAGTTCCCTGTGTGGAAGCAGTGGTCTCCTCTGCAGAGGCAACCTTACAGTTCATATGAAGAAAGCTGACTAGAGCATCCTGTCCTCTGCAGAGACTTCCACGCAAGGAGCAAGGGCCTTTTTTTTTTTTTTTTTATTGGCTGGACTGCACGTGAGAAATGCAGAATAGTAGTAGTGTTCTGGTGTATCAGAAGTGCATGATTTTGCTCTTGTCCCTGACTCGTAGAACTAAACGGAGTAAACTGTTAAACTTTGCACACTGTTTTGATGCACCTGGTGTGTATTTAGCTAAATTTGACTTAATGTTTTATAATGCAAAAAAAGGCAACTAGGATTTTTCAGAAGGGTTAGCAATGACGCCCCATATTTTTTCATGACTGTTCACTTTTTTTATTTAAATACATTTCTTGTAAAGATGCATGCATCTGCAGCCTCAGAATATTTGCCTCTCCAGCAGGTGGCAGAGTTGAACCTTGCGATCTTCAAGCGCTACAACCATCTGTAATTCTATAGTAGCTGACCCAGGAGTGTCAAACGCCTGCTTCCACCACCACATGGTTGTGGTTCAATCTGCTAGTCTTACTTTACTACAGGACATAGTAGGGATGTAGGGGCTGGCTAAAGGCACCATTAAGGATGGCAGGTTACCAGGCATCTGACACTCCTGGAAGGTTGTGCCATGTGAAGATTCTGCTAGAATGCCTAAAAGCATCAAAGTTTTGACTTGTCAACCACTAGAAACACTTTTTTTTTTTTTTTTTTTTTACTCAATTTAACCCGTAAGTTGTAGTTTCTTGTTTATCTGTCCATTTGGTGTAAGCTGTGAAAATCTCTGAAATGTTGTGCCAAAACTGTTCCATACGTTGGAGCAACTCTTGGCTGATGCATTCCTCGACTTCAACCAATGCAGTGAATAAAATTCCCAATGTCTGAGGAGAGGTGTAAAAGCCAAGTAGTAGAAAGGAAGGGATAGTTGAGGAAAATTGTGAGACGGCTGCTGCTGTAATAGGGGCACTACATTGGAGTCTTAACTTTTTTTCTTGTTTTGTTTCTATGCAAGAGGTGGCTTAGACCATCCATGATTTGCCTTTTTGGCTTCCAGATACTCCTTGACTGACGCAAGCTGTTACTTATGACAAAAACCTGTTTAATTTTTTTTTTTCCCCATGTATATGCATAAATTGGCCATATTCACCAGTGCATGGTGCAGTCTACTAATCCAAACCTGCTTTTGTATGATATAAAGAACAAGAATTTCTATCCTCTGATGGATTTAAGGGGGATTTTTTTTGTTTTTTTAAAGGTGAGAATTTACGCACAAACTTTTTTAAAAAATTTTTGTTTTTATAAACTATAGTAAACCTTTTTTTTGTCCTCAGGTGAGGCAGGGAGACAGTATAAAGACTAGTTGAAGCTTTTGTGATTTTAAAGGGCTAACGCAAGTGAATTTAATTAAAGAGAAGGTCTATTCAAAAGTTCTTTTTAGTTTTTGGGTGAGTGATTTGGTGTATCTGATGTGCAGATGCAGTTGATTCTAAAACTTTTCTGTGCCTGTCTACCATTGAAGGTATCGCCCATCTCTTCCCTTCTGACTTTGCTGCGTCTAAGTGTTAAGAAATTCACCTGCCATAAGCTGCTTTTCTTGAATCCTTACTAGAACAGGAATGGCAAGAATGGGGACAATAGTGGGGACAATAGTGAAAGCTCACGGAAGGCCTCAGTGGTTGGGTGTATCTTCACACGGCACTTTTCACCCAAAACAAAAGTTTTGAATGGACTTGTTCTTGGATTATGAATTTCTTTTAATGTCTCAGTTAAGTGCAACGAATAAACCTTTCCCCGGTAACTGATCTTGCATTCTTGCTAATGTTCAGAGTTATGGGTAAGAGGAGAAGGTTTGGGCAATGTGAAGTTGAATCCCTCGCAAAGCAGACTGCAGGGTATGGATCTGATGTTGGGTACCTGCCATGTTTTACTGTCCATTTTTAGGTTTTTATATAATATACTGCCTTCTCTGTTTCCTTATGTACATAAAATGGCAAAGGTAATCCATTAAAAGCTTTTACTGCTCTGTTCATTTTGATTTTTCCAAAAAGGAGGAAAAAAGTCTGTACAGAGGAAATGTCAATAAACCCTTATCAAATTTGTAACTTTCTGTGTATCGTCTGGAAAATCTTGTATGTTCAGAAACCTCACGGGTCATAACTGAGCCAAAACCACACTAATTGGCTTGAGAATGTAATGGGAAGGAGCTCAGCAGGAACATGTTTTTTTGGCTGGTAATGGTGTTACTGGGTTAGAGGTGCTTTTCTTCCCAGGATCTGGAGCACAGGAGTGTTCTATTATACATTTGTTCTATTATACATTTGATATTAAAAAGCCTCTTGCCACATTGGGCCAGACCCTCATCCATACCAGTGGTGGGCAAATTTCTTGATATGGGGGGCCCTCAAGTGCAGCCCCCGACATCATGTCTCCCGCCTCATTATCAGAGGCAGCAGACACACACCACCAACAAAGATCTCCCAGCACATTTGCCCATTAGCCTGCAAAAAATTGCATTAAGTTTATTTTTATTTTTTTTATTTTTTTTTTATTTATTTTTTTTCTTCTTTGTGCTATATGTTGCCTTTCCATGTGCACCTTACTGCAAGGGCCAGTTATTGGTTGGGGTGGTTGCCACTTTTTTGTACAGAAGATGCACATGATCTAGTCAGACTATTGGCTTGGTAAACGATCGTCAGATTGTGGACATATTGCAACAAATGGCCAGAGAATCAGACATGATATAAAACTGTTAGACACTGGACATGGTATAGGAGTTGCTGGGGACATGCTTCAGGAGACATATTGAGGCTCCTTTAAATCCCTACTGTAATAGGGAAACACCAGTTTTGTCTGCTTGGGTCTTGATGACTGCAGGTTGGGCATCAGATCTGTACAGTTTTAGTAAAAATCTCATGGCGCCATGTATCTTTAGCAACCTTTTCTGAGTTGAGAAACCCCCGAGGTTTCTTGGGGTTCCTTGAGCAATTTCTGCCTCTCAGATGCGTAGCCACGAACATCTTTGAGTCAATTTCTTCTGAATGACCAAGGGTAAGGAGCATACTTCCCAGCGACATGACACTAATGTCCCATGAGCTGTAAATATTATTTGGGCTTCCCTGAGACCTATAGCTGGTTGGTTATTTCAAGGGTACCTTCCATGTTAAAAAGGTTGATCTATAGTAAAGCTACACTAAGATTAAAGTAGAATTGCTAAAAATATGAAATTCTTTGCACAAACTGTGGATAACTTTCTTCTTGCTCTTATGTATTTCACAATTTGAAGTACTTTTTTTCAAGAGTGCTTCATCATAGCTATGATTAAACACAGTCCTTTTTCAAAGAGTAGTTGGTAAACTGAGACTTGGACTAAAGCATAGACCTTACCGATCTAGCTATGATGAAGCACTATTGAGTGTGAAACGTGTCACTATTTTATCCTGTACCCTGCTGCTGTATGAACTTTTTTTGTTATTTTACACAAAGGTGTTTATCGGAGTGCGGTTGTCCAGATTTTCCTACTACATGTCTAGCCTGTACCTGCTGCTTCCACCCCGAGGAGAGTTGCCTACAACACACCTGCCTAGAGCAGTTACTCTTTTACTTTTTACCTGCTCTGGCCTTATATTTGGATATATAACCAAAACCCCAGAACTGTAACTAAAACATAACTTTGAACATCAAACTAAACTTTAACGCTCATCACTTGCATATGCCATTGTCTGTGCATAAGGGCCAGTAGTGAAGTTCAGAACAGGATGTAGCAAACCTGTAATCCTTGCTCGACTCAATGAGGCTGCAATGTCCATCTGTCAGAACTTGGAGAATGTGTGAACTCAAGACCAGGTGGCAGCTGAGTCCAGGAACCACCTCAGTGCTCTAGTGTGCCTTTTAATAGCAAGGGGTGGAACCTACTCCTTGAGACCATAAGCCTGGATGATGGTCTGTCCGAGCCACACATGGGAGTAAGTCACATATGTGCAAGTCTCAACCTTCAAGTCACAAGCAAGTCCCAAGTTACTGTGGCGAAAAGCAAGCAAGTCAAGTCCCTGCTAGAAGTCAAACAAGTCAAATCATTTATTTTAGTCAAGTCACAAATTAAGTCAAAATACTGATCTACCCAATTTCCACCTTTTTTAAATGAGTTAAGTCAGTTTTCAGGAAAGGTTTTGTTTTCAACATTAACAAAACTGCTTAGTGCTTTTTTTTTTTTTTCTTTTCATATTAAACACTTTGAATGCCCAAACAGCAGACAAGGAGCAGAACACTCAGAAATTAAATGGCCAACAAGCCAGAAAAAAATGTAGTCCTTACTGAGGGGGAAAATAACTAAAGCTCAAAGTTTGAACTTGACACAATGCCAATATCTGGACACTTGAATGGTGATGAGAATAGCCACTTAAAACGCGTTGCATTTGCAAAAAATTAAATTGGAAAGTACTTTCTCGCTCAGTTGTGAGTGATGGGGTCGCATTTTCACCCCACCATGGCTGAACACATGTTCAACAGGTGCGCTTGATGCAGAGACTGACATAACTCTTACCGCTACCCTGAACAGCTCCAATGGCATTTGGCAAATGCTGATTGGCTCAGAGGTGGTGGTGGGCGGAGTGTGTGGGTAATATTTTTTTGGGGGGGGGGGGGGGGTGTAGTGCCAAGTCATTGCAAGTGAAATAGTCCAAGTCAAAGTCGAGTCATTTTATTTAATTTTGTCAAGCAAGTTGCAAGTCCTCAAACAGGTGACTTAAGTCAAGTCATGTGACTCAAGTCCCCCACCTCTGGTCCGAGCCACCTAATTTATGGAATGAATTGGGTACACTTTGGGTCAGTGCTTGACTGAGGAAGAAAAGAGAGAGAACAAATAGAATGCTAGCAAAAACAGGTTAATCTTTCCCCACAATAGAGTTGAAGAAAAGTCCTTCATCCAGGCACCTAGCAAAAACCGAGACAAGCTTATAGTGTGAGAAGTAAGGCTAAGAACCCCTCTGTGGTTTATTTTTTATTTATTTTTTTTTTAAATCGCATAAATATTCATTACTTTCTGTATGATATAACTTGTCATTGCCAAGATTTGAGGAAAAATTTGAAGGAACTACCATGAAGGCAATCTAGTACATGTGGCCATTGTCCATATTTGTCACTTGATGGAATTAGGTTTGAGACAAGATAGGGTGTATCCTGAAAAGCCCCCAGCAATGGTGTTGGTGGATGCAGAAATAACATCCAGAATTAGTGGAAGTGAAACTAAACCCAACATTGGTGACAATAGAAATAACAACACCCCCCCCCCCCCCCCCCCACCTTTCATTGGTGGGCAGTGGCAGTTAAATGTTCCTCCTCTTGCGTGGTGAAATAATCTCTGCCCATCAATAGTCAGTCAGCGGCAGTGCCTTTTCAATCTCTGCTTCACTGGTGATCAGGGGCAGTAACAATCCATTCCCCTTTAATGCTGGTCAGTGGCAGTAACCTTCAATGGCGGTCAGCGGTTTTACGTATCTGATGATGGTATCCTGTACCCTCTCTTCTTGAGTGGGACTATACTGGCTGAAGAGGACTCAGGAAATCTTAGGACTCTCCTGCATGGTCCAAGACACTTGGCTGCTAGGTTGGTGTAGCCCAGACCTCATCTGGAATATACAGTTCAGTTTACAAAAGGAATATCAGAACTGGGGAAGGTGTCAATAAGAGCACTTTCACCCTGTGCCCCCTAGGGCGTCAGCCCTATTTTTAGCGCCGCTTTACCGTTGTTTTAGCGGCGCTATTTGGCTGTTAGTGGGGAGGTTTTAACCCCCTGCTAGTGGCCAAAAAGGGGTTAAATCTGCTCGCAAAATGCTGCCGCAGCGGCGTTTTGCCAGTGGTATAGAAGTGCTACCCCATTGATTTTAATGGGGAGGAGTGGTGAGTTCACCGCTCCAAAGAAGCTGCTGGCAGGACTTTTTCTGACACCTTGCCAGCGCACCGCTCTAGTGTGAAAGCCCCCAGGCTGTCACACTGGAGTGAATGGAGCAGCTGTTTTAGGGCGGTTTGCAGGTGCTATTTTTAACGCTATAGCGCCTGCAAAATGTCCTTTGTGTGAAAGGGGTCTAAGGGCAACCAAACTGATAAGAGGCATGAAGGAGCTCAGCTTTGAGGAAAGATTAAATTATATATATATATATATATATATATATATATATATAATATATATATAGATAATTTTTATTTTAAGTAGAAATAAATCCTCCTATTGTTTTTAGCCAAGGAAGCTGCCATCCTGGCCCCTGTTTAATCTTCAACTGCCATGATGCTGCACATGTGATCAGTTATGACACCAGCCATTGGATGGTTTTACAGTTTGGTTGAGGACACAACCAATGTGACAGTTAGTCCCGGCCCAGATATGTAACAGTTTTTTGAAAATGTTAAAGCGCAAGTAAACCCATCTGTTTAAGTACCATCAAATCTGAGTCCTAATGACTTCATAAATGAGAGCTCTGAAAAGTCAGCTTTGGGCTAGTCTGGCAAGATCCTCCAGTATCTTCCCCACTGCAGTAGCCAATGTGTCCAACCACCTAGTAGTTAATCTCCCTCTTTGACTGGTTCCTTCGATCTTCTCAAACATTTTCTTTTCCAGTAATCTCTCTCCTGACTGTGACCAAAATTTGATTGTTGTCCATTTTGGGCTTCTAGTGACTTAGCCAGTTTGATCTCCTCCAAAAAGAAAAATCAATCCATTAAATCTACGGGCTGTCCACAGCACGTGTGAAATCCTTCTCCAGCACCAAAGCTCAAATGAGTCGATCTTTTTAATCCTGTTTTCCATAGTGTGCAACATTCACAACCGTAAATAACGATTAAGAAAATGAGTGCATAGACGAGTCTAATCTTTGTCTTGAGTGTAACTTATTTTCAAAATGTATTTTTGAATACTTTGTCGAGAGTCATCATTGTGAAAGATTACCTAAACTTAATGTACTCTCTTGAGAAGCAGAGATTAATTAGGGGCTATTCACTTTCAGGTCTTTACAGAGGACCAAGGGGCAATCTTTCTGTATAGAGAAGAGGTGGTGGTACATGGGTAGCCCCTTCAAAATTAAAGTCTTACTTGAATGCAAGGCATCTGACAGAGGCCTAGATAGCCCATGTTACCTTAGCACCAATAACTTCAGCTGTCATTCCAAATTGGTAAAAGAATGTAGATTTTAATATACCGGTCAGTGCACCCACTGAGTGAAAAATTATTTTGGTCAGCAGACGCATAATTTAGGAGGTCCTCTGCCTGCAACCCACTGAGAGCTGACCATCTTGTGACCTGACCTCCCTTCATAAATTTTTGACCTACCCTTATTTGTCTTGAAAGTGTGAAAGAGAAGGATTTAACGTGATGAGTTCAAAGCAAATTGTCTTTTACCACAAGCTTTTATTGATAATCGAGCATGAAGTTACAGTACAAGCCTAAGGGCCAGTTCGCACCACGAGCAGTCCAGTGCGTTTTTTTTTTCTGCATCAAAAACTCATGGAAAGGAGGCTATGTGGTTTCCAGTGGCATAGTTCATATTAGTGCAGTCCGTTCCAGGGCGTTCCAGTTCAAAAAACAAAACAAGCTTCCTTTTTCCTGCACGCATCAAAAACACAACGGAATGCGTTCTTTGCACACAAAACAAAAATGCACACATTGCACTAAACCCTAAACCTGTTAGTATGGCTAATAAAGTGTTTATAAAAATTTTATTTTAAAGCGGCTCTTCTCAAACTTTTTTGCATTGCCTCTTCAGGGCAATGGGGCCAATGTATGTGACCAAAACTAAAAATATTGCTCAGTATAACTAAAGATAAGGAAATCTAAAAACCCCCTCCGATGCCTTCAATAGCCACCCCTCTGCCTATTCCTCACTGTGATTGCTGCCAGTGCCCCCGGCTCCGCTCAATGCCAAAATCTTCCTTGTATACAGAGCCTTTAAATCAAGATTAAGTACCAATCCCTCCTGGCACTTAGGCACTGCCCCACAGCCCTTCATCTATCACTTAAAAAATAAATGTTTTGGCTGGAGGTGGTATTTATTTAAAAAATATATATATATATATTTTGTTTTGTTAGTGAAAGGTGAAAGATATATTTGATCCTAAGAGAAATCAGAGAATATATATATAATTTTTTTTTATTTTTTCACTGGAAATCTTCCATAACTGGCCAATGGATGAAGATGGTACAGTGCATCCAGAAAGTATTCACAGCGCTTCACTTCCACATTTTTTTATGTTACAGTCTTATTCCAAAATGGATTAAATTAATTATTTTTCCCAAAAAAACTACTCTTTCTGGGAAGAAAGCACTATGTTTTTCTGAAGCTCCAAGAGTCTGAATCTTGGATATCCTTAAGGATAAGGATATTGTGATAGATACTGCTCTGCAGTCAATGTCCCAAGCTGAATGCTGCTCTGTTGAAGCAACCGGTTGAACTGAAAGTAAATCCTGCCACAATGACCAATCTTACTTGGGAAAGACTCCCCCTCTTCGTGGATGAATCCTCATGAGTGACTCCAAAAATTGTGCCGATATAACTGACCCTCGCAACCTCAATGAGTATAGGTTAAGGCCCATGTCCAATCTAGCCTAGAAGAAGCCTAGCGCAGTCACCACTGGAGGCACTGCTGGATCAAAGCTGAGAAAAAAAGGCAAGTTGTCAGCATAGTGTCCTCTAGCATTCAACAAAATAGAGATCATGCTGGAGCAACCCAGGTTCTACAGTCTCTCCCCTCAGCCGTCATGCCTGTAGCTCCAGCCTGCACATGCGCAGAGGGGAATCGGCCTCCACATCCTGAAGTGCGTGTTCAGGGAAAACCAAGGCCCTCGTGGGCAACATGGAGGAATAGTCATGGCTACCCTGCTCTCTCCTAACAGCCTCCAGGAGAATCCCATTATGAGAGATGTCCGGGGAGATATATAGAGTAGATTGCAGTTCCAAGAGAGACCAGAGCATCTGTTCCCTCTGCCTGGGGATTTGAACACGGAGTCAGACTTCTCTTAAGTTTGTGATTGCTGTGGGAAGCGAAGAGGACTGTCTGTTTTTAACCAGAAATCTTTTCTGCCCAGTTGCTCGCAAAGTGCACCATCCTGGCTCCTACGCTCTGAGGAAGGTTGCCTGTATCCCTCTCAACCACTGCCTGATGCCTGGGTTTGAGGGGGGAATCTGGAATCTCTGGATCCAGAGAGGTGGAACCTACTGGGGAAAGGCTTTGATGTTCTCTGTTTCTTGTTCTGCGGGAGCAGACCTGATTCTCCACCCTAACACTCTTGGTAAAGCCGCCTCCATCTTAATACAGAAGAGGAATTTGCCATTGGAAGGTATTTTGCACCAACTCCATTTTGAAGATGCCTCTGGGAAGCTTGCATGATAGTCCGTCTGCTCTTGGAATTTGTAGGTGATTTTCCAGACATTCTGGGTTTCACCTCTCTAAATAGCATATTGCTGCAAGCAGGGCATTTTTTCTCAAACAATGGGTGCTGGAACTCAACCACGACCCCCCAAAACCCCTCCCCACACACACCGACCAAATCACATCAAATAGTGGGTGTGGTCAGTTTATGAACAGTAGGAGGGTCTTAAATACCAGGATTACATTACATACAGAGTGCAGAGTTCAGGGGGGTTACACACAGAGTGCAGAGCTGTCACTTGTAAACACAGAAACCGGAATTACAAGTAATTGTGCTGAGCAGACCTCCTCCAAGGGTCTGAGCCAGAGGTGGTGGAACTGAGTTCCAAGTTCCCCCTGAAAAAAAGCCCTGGCTGCAAGTACCTCCCTGCTGAATATAGGCAAACTCTGCTCTGTTGTCCAAATGCAGAGAGACTGGTCTTCTCTAGATTCTGTGTAGCAAGGCAAAAAATGCCAAAATTAAAAAAGGCTGCTTGAACTTCCAGCTCATTTGAGACCATCCCCGTTTTGGTTTTTGGTTGGGAATCCCCACTTGTCTTGAACTGACAGCCACTCACAGTGCGCCTTCCAGACTGTCTTGCCGACATGATTCGTAACAGCAACCCAGTCTAACGGAACCTGACTTGTTCCAGGTCTCTCTGGCCCCAACCGCAGACCCCTACTCAAACTGATTGACCCTATTAACTGTGTTAGATTCTGTTTCCTCCATTGAGTTAAGAATCCCAACTGAAAACTGGTGCAGGTGCCCAAGGAATCATCGGTATGCATGATGACATTGAATCCAAAAGATTGAGGCACTAAGAAGCACCACCAAACATACAGAGGTTTCTGTCCTCAAAATTACCCTCTTGACTGACACCACTTTCTCCAATGGAAGCAAAACAGAGGAATCGGTAGAGCACCCCCCAGGTACCCTAAATGTTGGTAACATATCTTTGCAGGTTGTAAATGAAGATCTTTTTGGTGCACCAGCAATTGTTTAGACCTCTGTCTAGAGGTAGACAAAAAAAAAATTAGGATGTGAGGGTAAGCATCCTGGAGATTCAATAATCGCATCTAGCTGTCTGCGCTGCCTGAATGGACTCCATCTGAGATTCCCCTTTTTGTGAATGGAACTGGGACGATGACCCCCCTGGACAGGGCCATCTTTAACGCAGGGCAAATGGGGCACCTGCCAGGGCCCAATCTTTGTTGGGGGGCCCAAAGCATTGAGCCCTGTGAATTGGGCCCCCCGATGACAGCTTTGCAGAGTGCACAGAGGACACGGGAGACTGTATTCCCAAGCTAGCCAGCAGAGGGGGCGGGGCCCGGGAGCTCCACTGACTCTCTGACCCCGCACCATGCAGCCTGTATGCTCGGAACAGAGTGGTTGTAGTGAGAGCAGTGATCGGAGTGGGAGTCAGTGGAGCTCCCGGCTTCGCCCCTCTATATTGGCTGGGGAATACAGAGGTCCAGGGGCGGGGCCAGGTGCTCCACTGATGCTCTAACCCCGCCCTATGCTCAGGGGGGAGCAGTTGTAGTGAGAGCAGAGGGGAAGCCCCGCCCCCGGACCTCTGGCTGTATGCAGTTTGCTTGGATGGCCAGGTATGTCCTTACACCCATAAAATGCCTGACTTTTGAAACCCTGAGCTGTGCTATTCAACTGTAAAGCTGTGCATTGCTGAAAGTTCTCTGACCATCTTCTATATAATGTCTGCAGTCTCTGATTGTCTCCTGTATAATGTCTGCAGTCTCTGATTGTCTCCTGTATAATGTCTGCAGTCTCTGATTGTCTCCTGTATAATGTCCGCAGTCTCTGATTGTCTCCTGTAGCATGTCCCTTAGTCTCTTATTGTCTCCTGTAGTATAGCCGCAGTCCCTGATTGTCACCTGTAGCATGTCCGCAGTCTCTGATCTCCTGCAGTATATTTGCAGTCTTTGACCCTTTCCTGAAGTATGTGTATTAATGTGCCCCTTTACTTGCTCAATTATTTGGAATTGCTCCAGTGCTCAGTGAGTGGAATTGAAGTGCATTAACCTGTAGCATCCAATCAGTGAACAGTAGTAATCTGCTGTGATCTCTAGCAACCAATAAGTGAGCGCTCATAATGTGGAGTAACCTCTAGCAACCATTTGGCAAGCAGAAATTATGTGTTTTAATCTATAGCAACCAGCCAGTGAGCAGTAAGGATAGGCCGTAACCTCTGGCAACCAATTGAAATCGCTGTGTGATCTGCTGCAGTAAACTGATTTGGAGTCCACCTGCTATTTTTTGTATGTCTCAGCATGGAGGGGCCCAAGAAAATGTTTGCCCAGGGCCCAATCAATATCAAAGATGGCCCTGGTTCTCGCTCTAACGATCGCGGCGTATGTAACCTGTGTGTATCTGGCTCTGATACTAGCCAGTGCCTCACCAGCCACTCACCTCATCGCACGTCCCTGTCCTGTACATGGTATTTTTTTGTTTTTTATATTTTTAATAAACTTGCAAAGATTTCAAACAAACTTCTTTCACGTTGATATTATGGGGCATTGTTTGTCAAATTTTGAGGAAAATAATGAATTGAATCCATTTTGGAATAACAAAATGTGGAAAAAGTGAAGCGCTGTGAATACTTTCTGGATGCACTGTGATATTATGAAGATGGAAGACCTTACCAGGCCTCTCAGGAAGAGAGTTTTCCCAAGATTTGTTCTGTTATGCCTTGTACACACAGGCGGACTTTTCGGGCAACAAAGGTCCGACAGTCTTTTCGAATGACTTTTCGACGGACTTCCGTGGAATCGGACTTGCCTACACACGATCACACCGAAGACGGATCTGTACGTGATGACGTACGACCGGACTAAAATAAGGAAGTTCATAGCCAGTAGCCAATAGTTGCCCTAGCGTCTGTTTTTGTCCGTCGGACTAGCATACAGACGAGCTGATTTTTTGATAGGAACTGGGTCCGGCGGAGTTCCGACGTAAAGATTTGAAACGTCCCAAATCTAAAGTCCGTCAGATTTTCGACAAACAGTCCGCTGCAGGTCCGATGAAGCCCACACACGGTCGAATTGTCCGCTGGATTCGGTCCATCGCACCAGTCTGGTCAAAAAGTCCGCTCGTGTGTACAGGGCATTAGACTCTGTTTCAATTCTCAGATAAATATAAAGAAATTCTAGAAGCTCACCTCTTAGGCAGTAGGCATTGAGGCCATATCTCTTTCCATATTATTCTTTCCTGCCCCCTATTCCTTTATTTCCCCCACCTTCTCCCTTTTCGATAATTTCCACCCCTTTTTCCCTTTTTGTTTTCTCTTTTGCTTTTAGTTACTCTATTTTCTTATCTATTTTTTTTTCCATCTATTTTCTACTTTATTTTCTCATGTTCTACTGTATCTTGTTATATTTACCCCCCCAATTAAAATATTTTTTTCTACCCACTGCACTTTTCCCCCTTTTTTTTTTTTTTTTTGTCATGAATGGTGACACTCCTTCCTTTTTCTGTTAGTGGAATTATTAGGACTTAACAAAATCTTGGACAACTATTTGGTCAGTCAACCATGAATAATGATAGCGTTGTTCTTTGTTGAAATCATAGCATTATGGTGTGCTTTGATGTTGAAAGCTGCAATTTTGCTTTCCTGAATATTATATGTTTGACTATTTGTCTTTTTCTTTCTGCTGCCTCCTTGGATAAAAAAAGAATACAAAAAAAAAAATAAAAAATGTGTTTATTTCTGAATGCGTAGTTTTAGTATAATGAAAAAATGATGACTTGCTGCCACCAAGTGTTTGTTTTTCAGAACTGCAATTGTCTTAATGTAACCTTTTGAGAAAAAATAAAAACATTTCCCTCTGGGTGATCTCTGTACATTTGCAGGGATTTTTGCCAAACTTTGTTGCAGATTCCTACCTTTTTTTTTATTCTGAAGAAATAGCTGTTTGTCTGTGTCCATGTTCAGAGGGAATTTGTATAGGACTGATTTTATAACTAACAATCAGCTGCTGCACTTGCAGGGCTATAATGAGGAGATTGGTATCTGCATTCCTTTAACTTGATTTCCCTTTTGGGAGTATCTCACCAAAAACTACAAAAATCAGTGAGTCAATCACACAAACAGGAAAGGGCATTTCTGGGGGGCGTTCTGTACACCATCTGTGTGCAGAACACCTCCAGGGTGCCGCATTGCATTTTACAGAAAAGTACAGAGCTGCAGATTAAAAACAAAAGGTCATTTTTAATAACAGTACAATCGTTGTGTAGCAATTGTGTACATTATTGTAATTGTATATAATATATATATATTTATTTATTATTATTTTCCCATGAATGTGGAGTTACCCTTTAAAGCAAAGCAGAGCCATAATAATGATAACAATCACAATAATAATAGTAGTAATAATATTTCTTTATGCTTTTCTCCCTGAGGACTCAAACACTTATCACATTGGTGTTGGGATCATTAAAGAGAAGGATTTCCCAGGTGTTGTGTTAATAAAATCGGTGTTGCCCAAACTGGGATAAAACAATACATAAATAATCATCAAAATTGCATACCTAAAGTGATCAACAACAAATATCCAAAATGAAATAACAAAAATTGCATATCATTTGTGCAGTCCATGGTATAGTGCACGTGTTAAAGGTGCACAATAGTTTGTATCCAAAAGCGATTTAGCATGCGCAGTTCACTTCCTTCTATGATATCTGTGTGACAACATATAAAACAAATGGTGTGCTTCCATCCGTTTTGACACCTATGTACACCCAGTACTCTCACCTTAGTAAATAATCAAATGCCCTTTTGATTACGTATACAGTGAGGGGAAAAAAGTATTTCATCCCCTGCTGATTTTGTACGTTTGCCCACTGACAAAGAAATGATCAGTCTCTAATTTTAATGGTCGGTTTATTATAACAGTGAGAGACAATAACAACAAAAATATCCAGAAAAACGCATTTCAAAAAAGTTATAAATTGATTTGCTTTTTAATGAGTTAAATAAGTATTTGACCCCTTCGCAAAACATGACTTGGTTCTTGGTGGAAAAACCTTTGTTGGCCATCACAGAAGTCAGACGTGTCTTGTAGTTGGCCACCAGTCATTAAGGTTTCAAGGCTGACGTTTGGTAACTCGAACCTTCAGCTCCCTCCACATATTTTCTATAGGATTAAAGTCTGGAGACTGGCTAGGCCACTTCAGGACCTTAGTGTGCTTCTTCTTGAGCCACTCCTTTGTTGCCTTGGCCATGTGTTTTGGGTCATTGTCATGCTGGAATACCCATCCTTGACCCATTTTCAATGCCCTGGCTGTGGGAAGGAGGTTCTCACCCAAGATTTGACGGTACATGGCCCTGTCCATCAACCCTTTTAAAGTTGTCCTGTCCCCTTAGCAGAAAAACACACCCAAAGCATAAAGTTTCCACCTTCATGTTTGATGGTGGGGATGGTGTTCTTGGGGTCATAGGCAGCATTCCTCCTCCTCCAAACACAGCGAGTTGAGTTGATGCCAAAGAGCTCTATTTTGGTCTCATCTGCCCAAAACACTTTCACCCAGTTCTCCCCTGAATCATTCAGATGTTCATTAGCAAGCTTCAGATGGGCCTGTACATGTGCTTTCTTGAGCAGGAGGACCTTGCGGGCGCTGCAGGATTTCAGTTCTTCACTTACTGAACCAATTGTTTTCTTGGTGACTATGGTCCCAGCTGCCTTGAGATCATTGACAAGATTCTTCCATGTAATTGTGGGCTGATTTCTCACTGTTCTCATGATCATTGAAACTTCACGAGGTGAGATCTTGCATGGAGCCCCAGACCGAAGGAGATTGACAGTTATTTTGTGTTTCTTCATTTGCTAATAATGGCACCAACTGTTGTTACCCTCTCACCAAAATACTTGGCCATGGTTGTGTAGCCCAATCCAGCCTTGTGTAGGTCTACAATCTTGTCCCTGACATCCTTGGACAGTTCTTTGGTCTTGGCCATGGTGGAGAGATTGGAACCTGATTGATTGCTTCTGTGGACAGGTGTTTTTTTTATACAGGTAACAAGCGGAGATTAAGAGCACTCCCTTTAAGAGAGTGCTCCTAATCTCAGCTCGTTGCCTGTTAAGAAGACACCTGGGAGCCAGAAATATTGCTGATTGATAAGGGATAAAATACTTATTTCACTCAATAAAATGCAAATCAAATGTATAACTTTTTTGAAATGCGTTTTTTTAGGACATTATTGTTGTTATTCTGTCTCTCACTGTTAAAATAAATCAGCAGGGGATCAAACACTTTTTTTCCCTCACTGTAGAAACCGTCCTCCATCAATAGTCTATCTGGTTCTGGTCCTGTTGTTAGTTTTACTAAACTAAAGTAATGCTTCCTTTAAGGCTCCCTCCATCGTGCTGTACTAGGAGAGCAGCCCATTGATCAGCAAGAACCATCTCCTCTCCTCCTCAGGTGTTGCTATAAGTTTGGGTTAATAGAGGTGTCTTGAGTATATTTTTAGCACATCTAGAGTGAGGGTGCTTCTCAGACAACGGATGACAGTGTGTTCCATATCAGTTAAATCATGTCTTACTTCTATCAGAATAACCAAAAATAAGGGTGTTCCCCATTTTAGTATATTGGGTGGTGCAATGCAAATGCTTTTTTAGGCTTGTTGGCCAATGTCACCTTATTAAAAGGGTTTCAACTAGGAGGGGCTCCAGTGGGCTTATTTCATTTGGAGGAAACAGTTTTTTCAATTTCCTCAGGAGTTGGTAAAATCCTGTTTGGGACCTGGAGTAGGGTTGCCACCTTATCCCTTTAAAACCAAACACATATTAATTACACAGGTTCTGTGGCTAATTAAGGTGGTAATTAAACTCACTTGGTGCCTTATCTGCATTAAATTAGCCACAGAACATGCGTAATTCATATGTGTTAGGGTTTAAAGGGATGAGGTGGCAACCCTAACCTGGAGTCTGGAGATTACATAGAAATTTGGAAGGAAAGAAATCTCCAATCCCGGGACCAGGTTTTACAGGCAACCAGCACACTGATGATGCAGGTGTTCACACCTGTTATATTCTAAGAGTTGACAGTAGATCGGGACTCCATCCTCCCGAGAAGTCCATATGGTTGCAATGGAGCAGCCAGAGGCATGCATGCCTGCAAGGTGCAGATGGTGAAAAAGCAGCAAAGAACAGAAAGGGTAAGCTGTGAGAGAGCTGAGCCGTTTTAATAGAAGTGGGCCAACCAGCCCCTTAAACTCCATCTCTGGAGTGGACAGAACTCACTGGGGAGCCCTACAACTGAGCTAAACAACTCCTAAACATCACACCAAGTATACATCTAGGACCTTAGATGCAGTCCAATATTCTAGAGCCAATTATTCCAAACTGCATACAACTGTTTCAGGCTAGTTGGCCATCACCAGTGCAGTGCATGAAAACAATGGCTTCCATAGAGTTAGGCTTGTCAAACTGAAGCCCAAGGATGGGCTGCAATGGCAGCCAGCACAGGACTTCTCTTTTTCTCATCAGTAAAATTTTCCTGGTTAGTAGGACACATTCCCTAACACTTTAAATATAATTTTTTTCTAACAAAAAGTATTCCTCTGGAAAAGTCATAATCAGCTCTAAAATTATTGTAATACTCTGTGGGCACTGCTCAGGGATGCAGGCTGAAGGTGCCTGGGGTGAGATCAAGTCATCTCTGTTGTGCTGTTCACGTGGCCACAGGGGCACTTATTATTATTATTATTACAGGCATTTATACAGCACTTTACATACTGTATGTTCACTTCAGCTAGTGCCCTCAAGGAACTTACAATCTAAGGTCCCTATCTCATATGCATGTACAGTATATTATGGTCAATTTAGACAGAAGCTAATTAACCAGTGGCAGCTGGTGCTAAAAAGTTTTTGGGAGGCGGAAACAAATATCTCCAGGCAGGTCTGCACTCACCACAGCTCCCCTCCGTGGCTTCCCCTTTAACCGAGTCCTCTTTCCAGGTTCCAAATCTTCAACCTCTTGATTGGCCGGGACGAGAAATCGGATAGTGAATATTGATTTACTAAAATCAAAAGTGGGAGGGTTCAGGGCGCAGAGCACTGTGCCCTGAGGACATCTTAGGACAATCCAATTAGAGCCTCAGGCTCTAATCACATGCTTGTCAAAAAAATGACGGGCTGAATAGACACCTATTAGTCCAGCGACCCACACAGTACGATTTTTATTTTAAATGGTTATGGTCCGGCCACCACTGTAGTTAACCTACCAGCATGTCTTTGTAGTGGGGAGGAAACCCATGCAAGCACAGGGAGAAGATGCTCGCTCCATGCAACCAGAATTTGCACTGGGGACCCCAAGGCTGCAAGGATGACATGCTAAACACTAAACCAATGTGCTGCCTAATTCATTATAGGTGAATCAAAGAATAAAGATAGGTAATACCCTGTCTATTGCTTCTTCACATGCTGTGGTAGCAATGGCATTGGGTGTTCTTACTGGCAAATGTGTGAAGACCCTGCAGGCAGCATTAGTATGGGCTGCTGCAGTGACTGTCAGAGTCAAGTGTGCTGTGCAGCAGAGCAAGAGCAGGAGGTGGGACCCGGGGGTACAAAGATCCATCAGAAATGATGAATAAGGCATTGTGAGCAAGCCATTATGGTAAATTCAGCCATGGCCACCACTTGTATTCAGCCACAGTTGCATTCCTTGCAGTTTGCTGAAGGTCTCCTCTGCCTGCTGAAGGTGAGGCTTGGGGGATCCTCAGCAGGCTGCATTTTTGACTCCCATGGCTTAAAGAAGGAAGAACAGAGTATAACCAGACACAGTATAACCATACAGGTTATGATAAAGCTGGCCAAAAAGAACCACAACCTCTCCAATAAACAAATATGAAGCACAGTAGAGCCTTCATGAAACAAAATGCATTTGCAAGTCTCCCTTCCAATAGAAATCCCAAACATAAAGGGTGTGCTTCATTTTTGGAATAAGAGACAGCCTTGCAAATGACTTCTTTATACCTCTTTGTTCTATCCAACCTATATATGTTTTTCTGTTGTATTGAACTGTATCAGGTTACTATTGTTCTAATGCAGTGATTCTCAACCAGGGTTCCTCCAGAGGTTGCTAGGGGTTCCTTCAGCATTGGGCAATTTCTGTCTCTAAGATAAGTTCCCACTCACACCATTGATCTTTTTAGCTATCTGTAAGGAGGTAATTCTTCCCAAAGACCACAAGTGTAAGGACCATTCTTCCCACTGACCATCACACTAATGTATCAAGAGTTGCAGATTTCTAATTTTTTGAAATGGGATTCCCAGAGACCAGAGAACTATTTCAAGGGTTCCGCTGTGTTGAAAAGTTTGAGAAAGGCTGTTCTAATGTATACTAACATCTAGTGGTGGTTTGGGGCCACTATAATTTGTCTGCTTTTGTGTTTTGGTATCGCTCGCTGTCCTTCCTTCCTGTTTAGTGCTAGTTAGTTCAGTCCTAGCTAGACCTTCCCTGTTTCTTACATGTTCCCTCAGTCAGTGTTAGTTCTTCATAGACATGGTGGAGTCATTGTCTTCTTACACTTCAAAAAAGTGTAAAAACATAATCTGCACTGCACTTATCTGATGTACAGTTGCATTGGATTCAACTTTCGTGTCTTATAAAAGAGTTAAGCTGCTGTGGCTAGAGCTAAGTAAGCAGGTGAGCATGCTGTTTAGACAGACTAGGTCTTTGGAAATATGTCAATACATAAAGTGGCATTTGAAACAGAAGTCCTAATTCGACTCCAGCTAAAACTATTTTCCTGGTGCATCATGGCAGCAAAAAATGTGTTACGTCTCCGCTCCCACAAACTGATAGGACTGATAAACTTTAAATCAAAGACAGACCCAGTTGGCAGCATTCTCCTATTTTGTCCTCACCTGATCAGAACTGGAGTCACGAGGTAACCCTTACTGTTTGTCGCCCCTGCCAGGTTCAGCCTCTCCTGGGTGGAAGTCTTTCCTGTACAGCCTCTAAATGAGCTATGTGGTTGGAGCCCCATTCTGGTGGTCTGGGGGGCATAATTCAGCTTTGTTTGGGTGAAAGTCCTTCTTGTACAGTCTCTACATGAGCTATATGCTTGAAGCCCCCTTCTGGTGGTGCAGGCCTGTCAAAGAAAGCTTTAAACAAGCTTTGGCGTAAGTGGCAACATTTTCCCTTTGCTTTCCTTATGCTTTTCACTTCTTTTCTCTGAAAAGGTTGTCAGAGCTGCAGACTTTGTACTCAAGGATGATGTCTTAGTGGACGAAACACTGGAACGCATTGTGCTGGCTCCATGTTATCGTGCTTCTATTACCTTTCTTTGTGATCACATATATACAGTGCCTGTATCCATCTACATTGATGTAAGTGCATTACTTATTCAATAAACATATCTGGTTAAGGATTTAATGCTATGTTGCCATTTTTTCCTTCCCTGATCTTTATATGTCTGGCAGAGCCCTGGATTTTTTGGACGTTGAGTTGGAGTGGCTGCATTTCCTATGTGCTGGTTCCTTTTTATGCTGGTTCCTGTGAAGTCCAATTTTCTTTGGTTTCTCTGTGCATTTGGCTCCTTGCTGATGGCAAGTAGCCCACCTGATCTGGTAAGAGTACCCAATCATTTAGTTTGGTGGTGGCTGCACATTTGATATTGATTTCTACTCATGGTGGTCCTTTTTCACAAGAGGACATCAAACTTTTTTCCAGAAACAGAAGTTTGAATTCATAACAAACAATTTTTTTTCCATTTTCAGTCACTCACTTCCTTTCTTAGGATCAATTTGTTTCATCACGTTTATTTTTGCATGGACATTATGATTTATCGATTTTTATATTAATTTATCATTATTATGTTTGTATGTTCTACACTTATACCAGTGTTAGATATTTGTTATAATATTTTTTGCACTCTCATTTGTTTGCATTTCTCAGCGCTGCACTTTAATTTACCATTCACATGCGCAATCCGTTCTATTGCAGTGTCAGCAGCTCAGCTTATCTAAGTGCTGGCGCAGTAATTTTATTATTATTTATCTTTTTGTACTCCAGGAGCCTCACCTCACGTTCTACACAGGCAGGATAGTCCTAAAACCGCAGACTGCTTTTATTCATAAGGTGTCTTTCTCTTTCCACTTTAACCAGGAAGTCGATTTACCATCTTTCTTGATGAAGCGAGAGAACCACATCTCCAGGATGTTGATCTAACTCTGATGGCCTGCTTGGCATCTACATTTTCACTCAGGAAAGCAGAAATCTGTGCTGCTTGGTCCCTGCATGCCTTAAAGCAGAGGTTCACACAAAAATTGAACCTCCGCTTTTCGGAACCCTCCCCCCCCCTCCGGTGTCACATTTGGCACCTTTCAGGAGGGAGGGGGGTGCAGATACCTGTCTAAGACAGGTATTTGCACCCACTTCCGGCATAGACTCTGACGGGAGTCTATGCCTCTTCCTGTCCCCACTGCGCTGTCTGCTGGGACACACAAAGGTCCCAGAGACAGCGGGACCAGTTAGGAAGCGCAGCGCGACTCGCACATGTGCAGTAGGGAACCGGGAAGTGAAGCTGCAGCGCTTCACTTCCTGATTCCCTTACAGAGAATGGCAGCGGCAGCACCCGAGGACCGAGGGACGATTCGGTCTCGGGTGCCGACATCGTTGGACCCTAGGACAGGTGAGTGTCCTTATTTTAAAAGTCAGCAGCTGCAGTATTTGTAGCTGCTGACTTTTACATTTTATTTTTTTCGCGGGACTCCCTCTTTAAGGCAGGGTCACTCAGCGTCAACTCATACAGTCACCTCCTAGATTGTGAAGACAATTAAAAGAGCCTACTCTTCACAAGACCTTCCCGTTCTTGAGGACTTAAGAGCACATTCGAACAGGGCAGTGCCAGCTCTGTGGACTAAGCAGTACCAAGGGTCTCCTGAGGCTATTTGTAAGTCAGCAATGTGGTCCTCCCAGGACACTTTTATTACACTTTATTAGGTGAACCTGGCTCAGCTCATGACAGTAAAATTTGGAAAATTCATTGTGCATACTTACGCTACTGACCATTACAAAATGTTTCTTGCACCCTCCTGTATAGTTCCCATTGTATGCTGCCATGATGCGCCAGGAAAGTGGAAAATTGTATTCTCACCTTTCCGTAATTTTCCTTTCCTGGTGCACCTTCATGGCAGCATACAGATTCCCACCCAAATGGTGAGAGTTACAGAGAATGCTGTGTGCCGGGTCTGTCTTTGATTTATAATTACCCAGTCCTATCAGGTTGTGGGGGTGGAGATACAACCCATTGTATGTTGCCATGAAGATGCACCAGGAAAGGTTTTTTGCCTTCCTCTGGATCACCTAAGGGGGAAAAAATTGGGTATATTGGATTGTACGATATTTTTTATTTTATTTATTTATTGTTTTTAAGGTTGAACTGAACAGGTTGCGTCTTTTTTCAACCTGACTAACTATGAAAGGAAAATTACGGAAAGGTGAGTATAAAATTTTCAGTTTTATTGTCTGTGTCTCTTAGGATTTTCTCTTCACTTTCTCTTTTGTGTGACACCCACAGACAAAAAAACAAGGGCAAATCTCTCAAATATGGATATGCACAACAATAGAATGTTTATAGAGGTTTTCAACTAATATAAAAGTTTTGTCTGACATTGGGTTTGAAGGGTAGCCTTGAAGTGCAAACATCATGCTGCTCTTGGCACACTGGCATGATGACCTTTTTTCTACAAGCTCCACCGTGTGAGTCGTGGGTATTTTACTAAAAACTTTCTCTAGAATCGACTCTTGAAGGCACAAATGTTCCCATGGCTAAATGGGCCAAATGTTCAAGCCAAATGTTCCTAGCTAAAAAGCCTTTTTTACTATTCCTAATACCAACTGCACCCCCTTCCCTACAGCGATTCTTCAGAATTTAGGCATTTTGAAAGATTGTTCCTACTCACTTTAAAGCTAAACTCCAGTCCTTTGCACAGACACAGTGCTCCTAGCATTACATGCCATAAACCCTTTTGGTATTGTTGGTAATCCTTTCTTCCTTCCTTTTAGCTCCCACTGGTTGACATACCCTTGTCCAGGCACAGCGATATCTGCACCATGTGCAGGTTGTTTCCCCCTTATACATGAGCTAAACTTTGACGTTACTTAACCACTTCAATACCGAGCACTTTCACCCCCTTTCTGCCCAGGCTAATTTTCAGCTTTCAGCGCTGTCACACTTTGAATGAAAATTGCGCGGCCATGCAACACTGTACCCATATGACATTTTTATCATTTTTTCCCCCACAAATAGAGCTTTCTTTTGGTGGTATTTGATCACCACTGGGTTTTTTTTTTTTTGCTAAACAAACTAAAAAAACTGAAATTTTTGAAAAAAAAAAATTTTCTTCTTCGTTTCTGTTATAACATTTTGTTTTCTCCTTCACTGACGGGTACTGATATGCAGCACTGATAGGTGGCACTGATTTGCAGCACTGATGGACACTGATAGGTGGCACTAATGGGCACTAATAGGGCACTAATACTAATGGACACTCATTGGCATCGGTGAAGGGCACTGACAGGCATTACTGATGGCCACTGATTGGCACTTTGGTGGGCACTGGCATTTTGGTGCGCACTGATTGGCATTTTGGTGGGCACCTCTGATGGGGGCTGCACTGATAATTAATGCGCTGATTATCAGCGCATACCCCCTCCCCCCTCTGTCAGGAGAGCCACCGATTGGCTCTCCCTGTCAGCGCGAACCGAGGAAAGCCGTTTACGGGCACTTCCTGGTGACCGCTGTGATCAGCTGTGATTGGTCACACCTGATCACATGGTTAAGAGCCTACGTTATGGGCTCTTTACCTCAATCGGAGATGCGGTTAGTCAGAGCGACACACAGCACCACCGATCGCCACGCTGTGCACCCCCGGGGGCGCACACGAGCGGTTTATCCTGCTGGACGTCATATGACACCCAGTCAGGATAATGGAGCCACAGTGCGGCCGTCAATCCACAATAGGGCTGGCGGCAAGTGGTTAATTTGTTCTCCGAAGAGAGCAGCTTCTACTGTTCCTTTGCCTTACCCCTTTCCTCATTTTTTATGGACAGACCTTGTTTGCGTTAAAATGTCTGGTGTGCCAAGCAGTATTGTCATCCCTGCCCATCCCTGCCCATTTCTATTTGCTGAATCATAGAACACCCCCCCCTCTTCATTTCCATAACATAGGGCAGCTTTTCTCAATCTTTTTACCCTGAAGGAACCTTTAAAATATTTTTCAGTTCTCAGGGAACCCTTACTAAAACGAATTCATCTGGAGTCAACGGGAAGAGTGCCCTTTACAGTGGGGGATAGGCTGCTACCCAACAAAAAAGACAATTGTTGAAATGCTGGCTTTACCAAGTGGTGATGGCCCTGAACTATCAGCCACAACTCAAGGAACCCCTGGGAATCTCTGGAGGAACCCCAGGGTTCTATGAAACCTTGGTTCAAATTGGCTGACATTGGGTAAGTGTTCTATAGTCCAGCAGGGGAGAACTCAGGCAGAATTGATAACACTGCTTGAGATTTCAGCACAGCCAAGGAAGCATTGTCATAGTTACATAGGTGAGGTTGAAAAAAGACACAAGTCCATCAAGTCCAACCTATGTGTGTGATTATGTGTCAGTATTACATTGTATATCCCTGTATGCTGCGGTCATTCAGGTGCTTATCTAATAGTTTCTTGAAACTATCGATGCCCCCCGCTGAGACCCCCGCCTGTGGAAGGGAATTCCACATCTTGCTGCTCTTACAGTAAAGAACCCTCTACGTAGTTTAAGGATAAACCTCTTTGCTTCTAATTTTAATGAGTGGCCACGTGTCTTGTTAAACTCCCTTCCGCGAAAAAGTTTTATCCCCATTGTGGGGTCACCAGTATGGTATTTGTAAATTAAAATAATTTCCCCTCTCAAGTGTCTCTTCTCCAGATAGAATAAGTTCAGCGCTCGCAACCTTTCCTCATAACTAAGATCCTCCAGTCCCTTTATTAGCTTAGTTGCTCTTCTTTGTACTCGCTTCCATTTCCAGTACAGAGGAACCTTGGTTAACAAGTAACGCGGTTAACGAGCGTTTTGAAAGACGAGCAACTACATTTTTTCTAATCCTGACTCGGTTTGCGAGTGTTGTCTCGCAAAACGAGCAGAATTCAAGCTAATGTGGTGTGCAGTACCGCATTTGGCCAGAGGTGCGGGGGCGCTGGGAATACTCGGAAATACTCCGTTTCCGAGCCTTTCCAAGGGTTTCCGAGGCTCTCCGGCGCCCCCCCCACCTCTGGCCACATATGGTATTGCATGCAATAGAAGTCAATGCGGAACGAATTATCTTCGTTTCCATTGACCTGGGACGGATTATGCTCATAATCCAAGGTTCAACTGTACATCCTTGTCAGCTCACTAAAGGAAGTTTGGAGCCCCCTGGATATTAATTAGTATTTTTCTGTACTTGCAGCATTTTTTAAATGGGTAAACATAGAGATAGTCCAAACAATAGATTAATGTATTCTTTTTTATTTTATTTTTTTATTTTGCCCAGACATACACTTAAAGCGGGACTACATTGTATCTGAGCAACAAAAAAACCCAAAAGCCGTTTTAATTCATTTTTAATATTCCAAGCAACCCCCCCCCCCCCCCATCCACCCATGCTTTATTTTGCTGAGAAATCACATACCCTGTTTCCCCGAAAATAAGACCTAGCGTGATTGTCGGTGATGGCTGCAAAATAAGCCCTAGTTAAAGTCCTTGTAGGTCTTATTTTTAGGGTAGGGCTTATTTTCGGGGAAACAGGGTAGGGCTTATTTGGGGGGTAGGGCTTATATTGCAGCCATCACTGACAATCACGCTAGGTCTTATTTTCGGGGAAACAGGGTAGTAAAGCACCTCGTAGCATTTCTGGCCGTGGCCATCTTGAGTAAGGGCAGATGATTCATGTAGGATTTACTTCCTGGAATCCATCTGTCCTTAGCTCAGGTATGAAGGCAGGAGGGTACGCTTAGCTAAAAAGACTCCTTCTCCCCTCCTGAAATCTCCTGGGATGTGTGACATCATTTCCCTAGGTAAACTAGGAAGTAACTAAAGAAATGCAAGAAAAAACAAATATTTAAAACAAGTAAATATGATATACTTTGCTATCTTTTTACTAAAGCTAGCAGCTGAGAGAGTGAAGTTCCACTTTAAAATCAGGTAAATGGCAGCATTTTGCACATGTTATTTTACTGCAATGCTTTAATGAAACTGAACTGGTACAAGCTAAGATCTGTAGTTCACCTGTCCCCTCTTCTGTACTGATATGCATGTTGGCAGCCTAAGTTGTCTGTATGTTTTTTTTTCTCTCTTATATCTGCAATGCCTTACAATGGCTGTATGTGCGTGTCTATCGTGGATTGCAGACAATCAGGGGTATTTAATAATTAAAACGTACTGGAAACATACACCAGAAATAACAGTAGGTTTCGATCTGCTGTGTCAAGGTGCTCAGACACTTCCCAAAGTCACTGCAAGACCTCCAGCAGCATCTCGCGATGTCACAGACCCCAGAAGAGGCGAGCCACCACCAGGACATGTAAGACCCCAGAGCTCCTCCACACCATTCATTCTCTTTTATTCTTATCCTACATATTTTTTTGGCTTGTTCTGAGCTGTAACTTTTTTTGATAGGGCCATGTTTTAGGGTCCCTTGATTTTCCAAACTTCTCTTAGACTCATAAGACACATTGCAATCTGGGTGTACCAACCCCTAGATCTACCAACAATTCTAGAGTAAGTAGCTCCTCTGGATACAAATTGATTGACTAGTTTAGGTGGGTCCTCATATTACATCATTGTTGGTAATTAATAATAAGACATAGATTGTACAGGCAGATTGTATGCCTATGGTGAGCGCAAAAAGTGTTGACGTTCTAAAGGAAAATGTCTACGGTGGTTTACGGTCTACTATATTGTATGCCACCATTTATAAAAACAGTTTGATAGAGTGAATGTTTGTCCATTCCAATTATCCAGAAATATTTACTATTTGCCACTGTGGCCTGGACCAGGGACATTTTAAAATGTGGGCAAGTGGGGGCATTGGTGGGCCCGTCTGGGGGCGCACAAAGACAATTGCAAGTAATGGATGTGATTGTAATGCTGTAAATATCTCAGCACCAAGCCCAGAAACCCCTTGATTTAAAGAGGCAAATCGCTTCTTTCTCTTTATGAGATAAAGCGAAAACTAAAGTTGCTTTTACAGGGCAATGCAACATTTTAGGTTAACAGATTTTGTTCATTGCATACATTGGAACATATGACAACTACCACGTCAAGGTTCCCACGCAGTGACGGGGCAAGGTCATCTAGAGCCCAGGGTGAAGACGCCATACTGCGCCACCCCCTCAAGATGTATTATGTGTCAGCAAAAATCCCCCACCCCAAAAAAATTGAACACTAATCTGCATGCTTACCCCCTAAGCACAAATTTGCCCCCCTCCCAGCACAAATCTTTGCCCACCCCCATCCCCCAAATCCCCCCCAACACAAATGCCCCTTCCCAAAAAAAAGTCACCCCTTCTAGCATAAATCATCTACCACTCAAATTCCCTTCCAAGTACACATCCTCTCTCCCCCCAATCCAAATCCAAATCCACCCTCTAAATTTCCCCTCCTAGCACAAACCCCCTCCCCGCCAACAAAAATTTCCCATCCTAGCACAATTCTCCTACTCTTTCACCAAATCAACTCTTCTAGCACAATCTCCCCTTCTAGCACTGATCCTCTTCCCCTATCCCCCCTTCCAACACAAACTCCCCTAAGTCATAACTCCTAGCAAATCTTACCCACTGCCACCCCCCCCCCCCCAAATTGCCCCTCCCAACATAAATCCCCTCTCCCTCAATCTCCTTGCAGCCCCCACCTTACATGAAACCACAGTGTCCAGGTCCCTCCTGCCCACCCCTTGTCCCAGCCCTGCTCCTATATAAAGTGTGGTCACTAATTCACACACTAGGGGTCCTCAACTAGCTTGAGCTTTTACTCAGCCTTTCTCAATATGGAGGAACCCTTGAAATAACCTTCCAGTCTCAGGGAACCCTTTCTAATAATTACTATATCTACAGTTCACAGTACAGTGGTGGTAGTTGGAAGATTGTTCCTTATTTTTACCATACATTATTCCATTTCTGTACAATCCTCTATACACCCTCTAAAACTACCTAATGAGGACAAACCCTAACAATTCATTGCATTTTTTATCAAATCAGGTAGTTCCTTGCACTACATGGTTGATGTTAGATCTAAAGAAGATTGTACAATCAGAGTATATACTGTATGGCCACATTTAAATGCATGGTCATTGGGAAAAATCTTCCCCTTACAGATAGCTAAAAAGATGATTGGTGGCAGTGGCTTCTCATCTGGGAGGCAAACATTGCTCACTACTCAAGCAGCCCCTAGTAACCTCTGGGGAAACCCTGGGTGAGAATGGCTGTTCTAGTGTATCTAGGCATGTAGGAGGACATGGGTATCTCCAAGGCATGCCTGCTCTCAGGTATTCATAGATGTATAAATGTCCCAAGTTGAGAGCTCAGATAGTTACAGATCACTGTTTCCAGCAGGACCTAAAGATGAGCTCCAGTCTCCCCCCCAACAAATTAAAAGTCAAATACTGTAGCTTCTGACTTTTTATACTGTATAAGGACCCTCACATGCCCCTGGATCCAGCGATGTCCTCACCCAAGCCGATTCTTCAATTGGCTTCAGGTGCTGGCGCTGGCATATTCACTAAGGGAAATTGGCAGTGAGGCCTTGTGGCTTCATGGCCGGCTTCCACTGCACATGCGTTCTCAACCTTTCCAACATGGAGGAACCATTGAAATAACTTTCATGTTTCAGGGATTCCCTGTAAATAGTCACTATATCTACTTGTGCTAGGAGGAGAAGTTTGGGGGGGGATTGTGCTAAGAGGGGAAATTTGGGGAGGGGGATCTGTACTATGAGGGGACATTTTGGGGGGGAGGATTTGTGTTGTGGGGAGGACTTATGCTCATGAGGAAATTTGGGGAGGAAGATTTGTGCTAGGAGGAGGGATTAGAGGGAGCGGCTATGTGTTAGGAAGGGCATTTTTTGGGGGGGGGTGGAGAGAGGATTTGAGGGGGGTCAAAGATTTGTGCTGTTTGGCGGGGGAGTTTTCATTTAGGGAGAATTTTGGCTGGCAAAGGGAATATATACTTAGGGGGTCAGCGTGCAGAGCAGTGCCTGATTTTTTTTGTGGGGGGGGGGGATTTTTACTGGCACATAATGCACTTATATCTTGGTGGGGGATTGCAGTTTGGTTTTTACGCCCTGGGCGCTAGATAACCGGACGATGATTATATACAGTATCTCACAAAAGTGAGTATACCCCTCACATTTCTGTAAATATTTTCTTCTATCTTTTCATGTGACAACACTGAAGAAATGACACTTTGCTACAATGTAAAGTAGTGAGTGTACAGCTTGTATAACAGTGTAAATTTGCTGTTCCCTCAAAATAACTCAACACACAACCATTAATGTCTAAACTGCTGGCAACAAAAGTGAGTACACCCCTAAGTGAAAATGTCCAAATTGGGCCCAAAGTGTCAATCTTTTGTGTGGCCACCATTATTTTCCAGCACTGCCTTAACCCTCTTGGGCATGGAGTTCACCAGAGCTTCACAGGATGCCACTGGAGTCCTCTTCCACTCCTCCATGATGACATCACAGAGCTGGTGGATGTTAGAGACCTTGCGCAACTCCACCTTCAGTTTGAGGATGTCCCACAGATGCTCAATAGGGTTTAGGTCTGGAGACATGCTTGGCCAGTCCATCACCTTTACCCTCAGCTTCTTTAGCATGGCAGTGGTCATCTTAGAGGTGTGTTTGGGGTCGTTATCATGTTGGAATACTGCCCTGTGGCCCAGTCTCCGAAGGGAGGGGATCATGCTCTGCTTCAGTATGTCACAGTACATGTTGGCATTCATGGTTCCCTCAATGACCTGTAGCTCCCCAGTGACGGCAGCACTCATGCAGCCCCAGACCATGACACCCCCACCACCATGCTGGACTGTAGGCAAGACACACTTGTCTTTGTACTCCTCACCTGGTTGCTGCCACACACGCTTGTCACCATCTGAACCAAATAAGTTTATCTTGGTCTCATCAGACCACAGGACATGGTTCCAGTAATCCATGTCTTTAGTCTGCTTGTCTTCAGCAAACTGTGAGCTTTCTTGTGCATCATCTTTAGAAGAGGCTTCCTTCTGGGATGACAGCCATGCAGACCAATTTGATGCAGTGTGCGGCGTATGGTCTGAGCACTGACAGGCTGACCCTCCACCCATAGGTGTGCGCAGCCTATTGCATTAGGGTGTGCACCCCAAAGCTCAAACACGCATGCGCGTGTATGTATGTATGTATGTGGTATATGTATATTACACACACACACTCACTCTTATGGCAGAGCCGATGCAGTGAAAGAGAGGTATGGTAGCACTTTATTAATGGCAGAACTGGTCAGAGTGAGATATTTCCCATCTCCCCGCGGGCACACAGAGTGATAATGCTAATGCGCTTGGGGTGATTAGGGTGTGCCCAGGCACACCCCCTGCGCACGCCTATGCCTCCACCCCTTCAATCTCTGCAGCAATGCTGGCAGCACTCATACATCTATTTCCCTAAGACAATCTCTGGATATGACGCTGAGCACGTGACCTCAACTTCTTTGGTCGACCATGGAGAGGCCTGTTCTGAGTGGAACCTGTCCTGTTAAACCGCTGTATGGTCTTGGCCACAGGGCTGAAGCTCTGTTTCAGGGTCTTGACAATCTTCTTATAGCCTAGGCCATCTTTATGTAGAGCAACAATTCTTTTTTTCAGATAATCAGAGAGTTCTTTGCCATGAGGTGCTATGTTGAACTTCCAGTGACCAGTATGAGAGAGTGAGAGCGATAACACCAAATTTAAACCACCTGCTCCCCATTCACATCTGAGACCTTGTAACACGAGTCACATGACAAGGGGGGCGGGGGGGGGGGGTTAATTTGGCTCAATTTGGACATTTTCACTTAGGGGTGTACTGACTTTTAGACACTAATGGCGGTGTGTTAAGTTATTTTGAGGGGACAGCAAATTTACACTGTTATACAAGCTGTACACTCACTACTTTACATTGTCATGCAACTTTGGACATCAGAGTCCCATGACAAGTTGTTCCCCATGTTTTCTAATAATAACCATTCATATATGCACTACTTTGGTTCGACTTTCATGCAACTTGAGGGCTATAGACTTCAATGTTAACCCTCAAATGTTGCATGAAAGTCGTACACTATATTTATTACCAGAAGTATTGGGACACCTGCCTGTACATGCACATGAACTTTAATGGCATCCCATTCTTAGTCCGTAGGGTTCAATATTGAGTTGGCCCACCCTTTGCAGCTATAACAGCTTCAACTCTTCCGGGAAGGTTGTCCACAAGGTTTAGAAGTGTGTCTATGGGGATGTTTGACCATTCTTCCAGAAGCGCATTTGTGAGGTCAGGCACTGATGTTGTGCCATCAGATTGAGGTCAAAACTCTGTGCAGGCCAGTCAAGTTCCTCCACCCTAAACTAGCTCATCCACATCAGAAGGCCTGGCTCGCAGTCTCCTCTCTAATTCATCCCAAAGGTGTTCTATCGGGTTGAGGTCAGGACTCTGTGCAGGTCAGTCAAGTTCCTCCACCCCAAAATAGCTCATCCATGTCTTTATGGACCTTGCTTTGTGCACTGATCCAAATGATTTGGTGGAGGGGGGATTATGGTGCGGGGTTGTTTTTCAGGGGTTGGGCTTGACCCCTTAGTTCCAGTGAAGGGAACTCTTAAGGTGTCAGCATACCAAGACATTTTAGACAATTTCATACTCCCAAATTTATGGGAACAGTTTGGGGATGGCCTCTTCCTGTTCCAACATGACTGCGCACCAGTGCACAAAGCAAGGTCCATAAAGACATGGATGAGCGAGTTTTGGGTGGAGGAACTTGACTGGCCTGTACAAAGTCCTGACCTCAACCCAGTAGAACACCTTTGAAATGAATTAGAGCGGAGACTGCAAGCCAGGCCTTCTTGTCCAACATCAGTGCCTGACCTCACAAATGTGATTTTGGAAGAATGGTCAAACATTCCCATAGACACACTCCTAAACCTTGTGGCCAGCCTTCCCAGAAGAGTTGAAGCTGTTATAGCTGCAAAGGGTGGACCAACTCAATGTTGAACCCTACGGACTAAGACTGGGATGCCATTAAAGTTCATGTGTGTGTAAAGGTAGGCGTCCCAATACTTTTGGTAATATAGTGTATGTTATACAATGCAACAGTTGTGCAACAGTTGTCCATTATCACTGGTCAAAGCCAAAATTATAACCAAGTTGCATCAAAGTTGCACTCCAAAGTCGGTGCAACTTTGCAGTAGAACAAGTGAGAATAGAGCCTGACTCTTTTTGTTCATGTGTTCTGAAGTAGAGATAAACTCAGAATGAACAGACTACATGTAATCTTCCTGACTTGTTTGCAATGCCCCCACTACCCTGAGACTTTTATTTTGATGCAATGTAAAGACCACAGTCTAGAGAGAAAGTCTATACGAGTAATGTTTGCTTTTGTAACTTTCATGTGAAGATCTGTACAGTAGAGTTTATCTGGGGGCTGTAGAGTTCCTCTGAAATTCTCCTCTCATTTCTGCACACTGTGGCATCCTGTACCCATAATGTGATATTCTAACAGGGATAGGATCAGTGTTAAAGCAGCCCTTGATGAACCTTCACAGTGTTCTAAGCAACCATAGGTGTGCCTGGAGTCCCCCTGCTGCTTGGCTGCAGAGAAAGGGGCTGGGGAAGCTCTGTCCTCAGTCCCTTTCTCTCTCTCAAAAGTGAGACATCAGGGGTCTGTTTAGATCCCTGATATTTCACCAAAGCCAAATGGGGCTCCTAGAAAGTTGTAAAAAAAAAAAAGAAAAAGAAAAATGATTGTAAAAAAATAAATATAGATCAGACCAAAATGAGGGACAAATGAGGAGGAAAGAGGGACAGAGGGACATTGCTCCAAATCAGGGACAGTTGAGAGCTAAGTCTATCTATATCTATCTATCTATCTATCTATCTATCTATCTATCTATCTCTCTATCTCTCTATCTCTCTATCTATCTATCTATCTCTCTATCTATCTCTCTATCTATCCAATTGTAAAAAAAGTAATAATAAAACAATTTACAAAAACAAGCTACAGACAGCAACCTTTGCCCTACTGATATTGTCATATACTAGTGAAGGCGAACCTTTGCACCCCAGATGTTTTGGAACTACATTTCCTATGACGCTCAACTACACTGCAGAGTGCATGAACATCATGGGAAATGTAGTTCCAAAACATCTGGGGTGCCAAGGTTCACCATCACTGTCATATACATATACACGTGTTTGAGCTTTGGGGTGCACACGTAATGAAATAGGCTGCGCACACCTATGTAAACAACAGTAACTTTTTGTATAAGACTGAGGGGAGAACCTCTGGGGGAATCTAGGATGGAAAAGGACCTGGGGGTCCTAGTAGATGATAGGCTCAGCAATGGCATGCAATGCCAAGCTGCTGCTAACAAAGCAAACAGAATATTGGCATGCATTAAAAAGGGGATTAATTCCAGAGATAAAACGATAATTCTCCCGCTCTACAAGACTCTGGTCCGGCCGCACCTGGAGTATGCTGTCCAGTTCTGGACAGCAGTCCTCAGGAAGGATGCACTGGAAATGGAGCGAGTACAAAGAAGGGCAACAAAGCTAATAAAGGGTCTGGAGGATAGTCGTTATGAAGAAAGGTTGCGAGCACTGAACTTATTCTCTCAGGAGAAGAGACGCTTGAGAGGGGATATGATTTCAATTTATAAATACCGTACTGGTGACCCCACAATAGGGAGAAAACTTTTTTGGGAGTTTAATAAGACTCGTGGCCACTCATTACAATTAGAAGAAAAGAGGTTTAATCTAAAACTACATAGAGGGTTCTTTACTGTAAGAGCGGCAGTTTGTTTTGCACAGAGTGGCCCCGACTCTCCTCTTCTTGGGTCCCTCAGCTGTGCTCCTGGTTCCTCCTCTTCTCAAGCGCCCTATTGGAGAGCCGCTCTACCTCGGGGCAATCGTGCGGGCGCGCTCCCATATCCTGCTGCTGCGTTTATTGACACAGACAGCAGGACTCGGGCCTGCCCCCGGCTCCCGTGTCATTGGATTTGATTGACAGCAGCGGGAGCCAATAGCTGCGCTGCTATCAATCTATCCAATCAGGACACGAGACACCGGAGAATGCATTAAGATGAAAAACCTTGAGGGTTTACAACCCCTTTAAGGACTGGAAGATTTGCCCCCTTAATGACCAGGCCATTTTTTGCGTAACGGCACTGCGTTACATTAACTGACAATTGCGCGGTCGTGCAACGAAGTACCCAAACAAAATTGATGTCCTTTTTTCCCACAAATAGAGCTTTCTTTTGGTGGTATTTGATCACCTCTGTGGTTTTTATTTTTTGCACTATAAACAAAAAAAGACCGACAATTTTGAAAAAGAATATTTTTTACTTTTTGCTGTAATAAATATCCAAAAAAAAAGTAAAAAAAAAGAATTTCTTCATCAGTTTAGGCCAATATGTATTCTTCTACATATTTTTGGTAAAAAAAAATTGCAATAAGCGTATATTGATTGGTTTGCGCAATAGTTATCACATCTACAAAATAGAGGATAGATTTATGGAACTTTTTCATTTTTTTTCTTTTTTTTTATTGGTAATGTAAGTGATCAGTGATTTTTAGCGTGACTGCGACATTGCAGCGGACAGATCGGACACCTGACATTTTTGACACTTTTTTGGGAACCAGTGACATTATTACAGTAATCAGTGCTAAAACTATGCACTGTTATTGTACTAATGACACTGGCAGGGAAGGGGTTAACACCAGGGGCGATCAAGGGGTTAGATGCGTTCCCTCAGTGTGTTTACTAACTGTTTGGGGGACTGTGTGACTGGGGAAATACACAGATCCGTCTTCCTGCATAGCGCGCCCACAAATCGCTGTGTACGAGCCAACGTACAATGACGGCGATTTGCGGGAACCAGCCACATTGCCGCAGTACAACTGCGGCGGCTGGTCCTTCAGAGGTTAAAACATGAATCCATTAGTATATATTGATGGGAAGGAACTCAGGAGTGTAGGACTAAAGGAGTCACTGCCGTGTGTGCATCCACCACCCAGGGGAGAAGATTAAATACGCTTACCAGAAGGTAACATCAATCAGACATGTGATATCAAAGCCCTTGGATAGCGAGTGGTGCAATTCCTCCTCCTCAGCTGAGCCACCTCAGGCAACCTCGACCCGGCATGTGAGAATATGGATCAGGACGGCAATGTCCAAGATGGTAAAAAAAAAAAACCTGGTTAACAGCATTCATAATAAACCAGAAAGCCTCCACATATGGTTACGAGTTTATTTGGAATAAAAAGGCTTTACATAGATTCCAAGATGTACTACATCAGGTAAAAAAAATCTCCTCTGTGATCACAAAAGCATAAAATTCAAAAAGGCGCAATGGCATGAAAAAAGGACTCATCAAACCGGACGCGTTTCGTCTACAGAGACTTTAACTGGGGTATTATTAATGGATTCATGTTTTAATCACCAATGGGACTATACTACCAATTTTGATTTACTGTTTGAACAGTGCACTATATTTGAAGACACTATCAATCAGATGATGGTGTTAGATTTTTTTTGTATATGCTAATTACAATTTATTTTGTATATCACAGTATGTTGATATGTCAATAATCAACATTTGATTCTTAACGCTGCACCGTTTTCACTTTATTCATTCACACAATTTTTGTTAAGATTGTAGTGCTGGCTGCTATTGTTTGTTTATGTGCATAGCGCAGTATTTTTATATTAATTCCTTATTTTTACATATATATTTAATTTTTAAATGTGAAGGATGTGCCTGCTTTCGAGAGCAAATCAGATTGAAGCAATTGTAATCTTCTTTGTACTTTCACTTGCTTTCTTGCTTTTCATTTAACAAGAGGAGGGAAGCAAGGAGAGTGGGGACTTTATATGAAGCACGTGGTAGCGAGAGAGTAATTTAGCTGAACAAAAGGAATTTTATTTATGTAAAATTGTAGACATACATATAATGTTAATATCAGGGTAATTGACAAGCACAGTAAAAACAGTAACCATGATGATAACAAAAGTGTCTCAAAATGTAACCACTGGTGTCAAAGGTAAAAAATAGGCATGATAATGAACAACAGACAGATTAATGGCAATGTCTCAAATAAGATCATATCAAAATTCCAAAGTTCAACAAAAGCAGGGTTGGATAAAAAACATAATTGCGAGGTAATGCCTGAAGGACCTATGGTCTCACTGGACCTGTAAAGGTAGAGATGGTATAGTAGCTTAAAAATCTACATATGGATAGGTGGAAACACGGCATCAGGTAGCTCTTCGCGTTTCGTGGCTGATACGCTACCCATTAGGAGCATGCACGTGATAATCTAGAATGGAAATTATATGTAAATGATCAATGAACATTAAAAACATAAACAGGGGTAAGGTAAAACCCCCAACAACACCAAAGTGCATACTTACTAATTAAGGTTCGCTAGTTAATGGTGCGGCGGCAAGGCACCAAAAAACATCCAGGGACACCTCCAACTGGGAACCATGGTGGACAGTCCGACGGGGACGACCCACACAGGCAATCATCAGGGCGGGCATAGGACACGAGTTCATATCTTTGGGGGGGGTGAAGGTTAGGGATCCATAGGGATGGAAATACCTGACCTTACCAGGTTTTGGCTTCCTCGAAGTCCCTAAAATCCCCCTCTCTCTTTTCATTTAACAGTTTCTCTTTCAGAGTTCCAGACTTGATTACGTATTTCTCCATCGCTAAATAATGAACAAACTTTATTTCTAAGGATCAAAGTTGGAATGGAACGGTCTCTATTATTATAATATAATTAGAGCGATGGAGTTCTCCCGAGATCTCGCACAAGTCGCGTGTTACAAAAAGAACCAATGAATGACAGAGATTGCGTTTTTATATATGTTACTTTTTCTTTACTTTTGCGACATTGATTTACCATTTAGTTTTTCGATATGTTCAAGATTTCAAAATGCTAGCAATTTTAAATATTTCAAAGCTCCCATGGCACACCTGCAAATCTCACGTGGCACACAGTTTGAGAATCACTGCTCTACCAGCTTTGCACATCTAGAGTGACTTTTTTGCCCCTTCTTCTTTACAAAATAGCTCAAGCTCTGTCAGATTGGATGGAGAGCGCCTGAACAGCTATTTTCAAGTCTTGCCACAGATTCTCAATTGGATTTGGGTCTGGACTTTGACTGGGCCATTCTAACACATGAAGTTGCTTTGATCTAAACCATTCCATTGTAGCTCTGGCTGTATGTTTCGGGTCGTTGTCCTGCTGGAAGGTGAACCTCCATCCCAGTCTCAAGTCTTTTGCAGAATCTAACAGGTTTTCTTCTAAGATTGCCCTGTATTTGGCTCCATCCATCTTCCCATCAACTCTGACCAGCTTTCCTGTCCCTGCTATAGAAAAGCATCCCCACAACATGATGCTACCACCACCATGTTTCACAGTGGTAATGGTGTGTTCAGGGTGATGTGCAGTGTTAGTTTTCTGCCACACATATCATTTTGCTTTTTGGCAAAAAAGTGAATTTTGGTTTCATCTGACCAGAGCACCTTCTTCCACGTTTGTGTCCCCCACATGGCTATTCGCAAACTTCAAACGGGACTTCTTATGGCTTTCTTTCAACAATGACTTTCTTCTTGTCACTTTTCCATAAAGGGAAGATTTGTGGAGAGCACGACTAATAGTTGTCCTGTGGACAGATTCTCTCACCTGAGCTGTGGATCTCTGCAGCTCCTCCAGAGTTACCATGGGCCTCTTGGCTGCTTCTCTAATGAATGTTCTCCTTGCCCAGCCTGTCAGTTTAGGTAGACAGCCATGTCTTGGTAGGTTTGTAGTTGTTCCATACTCTTTCTATTTTCGGATGATGGATTGAACGGTGCTCCGTGAGATGTTCAAAGCTTGGGATATTTTTTTTATAACCTAACCCTGCTTTAAACTTCTCCACAACATTCTTCCTGACCTGTCTGGTGTGTTCCTTGACCTTCATGATGCTGTTATTTCACCAAGGTTCTCTAACAAACCTCTCAGGGCTTCAAAGAACAGCTGTATTTAAACTGAGATTAAATTACACACAGGTGGACGCTATTTACCAATTAGGTGACTTCTGAAGGCAATCTCAGTATAAATACAGCTGTTCTATAAAGCCCTCAGAGGTTTGTTAGAACAGTGGTCATCAACCCTGTCCTCAGGGCCCACTAACAGGCCAGGTTTGCAAGATAACTGAAAGACATCACAGGTGATATCATTTGCTGTTCAGTAATTGTAGAATTCTAGTCTGCATCTCCCCAAGGTAATACATAAAACCTGGTCTGTTAGTGGGCCCTGAGGACTGGGTTGATGACCACTGTGTTTGAGAACCTTGGTGAACTAACAGCATCATGAAGGCCAAGGAACCCACCAGACAGGTCAGGAAGAAAGTTGACAATTTTAGTCAAGGGTATCAGAGTAAAGGGGGCTGAATACAAATGCACGCCACACTTTTCACATATTTATTTGTAAAAAATTGTGGAAACCATTAATCATTTTCCTTCCACTTCACAATTATGTGCCACTTTGTGTTGGTCTATCACATAAAATACCATAAAACATGTTTACGTTTTTGGTTAAAACATGACAAAATGTGGAAAATTTCAAGGGGTATGAATACTTTCTCAAGGCACTGTATATAGAGCTGTTGTGTATTCCAGCCATAAGCAGGTCAATGCAAGTCTGTAAGTCACGTGTACATTTTTATCAGCTAAAATACACAATATAAGCACCTGTCTATATTTTTTAGCTTGTGTTCATTGCTCCACCATAGTACATATGGGCAAGGACAAGAGTGAGAGTGTAGGGTTTGTTAAAGGATTTGGTTGCTCACTTATGTACATAAGACATCATCATGCTTTTAATATCATTAAGCAGCGGGCTGCTAGCTGAAGCTTGGTTATTTTCTATCCGAATAGTGTTTGTCACTGGCTTTGAAACTGGAGCTTCTGAATCCATTATTAAACATCTGGATGCCGTTTCCTAGACACAGTTTAGTAGTTGAATAGCTATTGTATATAATCCCTGCATACAGCCACAGGCTTGACAGGTGCATATGGAAATATTATAATCCTGTCTTTGACCCTTCTCAGTCTTCTATTAACTCCTTCCTTCTTTACCATACAGAGACGAGCAGTGGGGATCAACGCCTCCCATTCCACAACAATGCAGGTAATGCAAAGCCTAATGAGTTAATAAAGCCCAACTTTAAACTTGTACATGAAAGCCCAACTGCTTTCTACAGTATGTGTTTGTGTGTCTACTGTATTACCCTGCAAAAGATCTGTAATTCAGGTTGGCCAGTCTTGTGATTCAGACAGTGCCAGACAGTGACAATCAACAGAATATTGCGGGACAAAGCCCCTGCACAGTGGGACAGCGGGACAAACTTGTAAATGCGGGAAAGTCCCGCTCAATCCGGGACTGTTGGGAGGTATGCTGTGACAGTGTAACCAGATCCTAGACTTCTCTACAAACAATGTGCCCTATCAGGTGTTCAAAGCACATGTGAGTCTCAGTCCTGACCAGCTGGTCACAGCACATGTGAGTCTCGGTCTGGACCAGCTGCCCACAACACACGTGAGTCTCGGTCTGGACCAGCTGCTCAGAGCACACGTGAGTCTCAGTCCTGACCAGCTGCTCAGAGCACACGTGAGTCTCAGTTCTGACCAGCTGCTCAGAGCACATGTAAGTCTCAGTCGTGACCAGCTGGTCACAGCACATGTGAGTCTCGGTCTGGACCAGGTGCTCAGAGCACATGTGAGTCTCGGTCTGGACCAGCTGCCCACAACACACGTGAGTCTCAGTCCTGACCAGCTGCTCACAGCACTTCCCCTAGTCGAAGCACCTCTCCCCACAGTGAGAAAGCACAAGCTAGGCACACAGTTAAACCTTTGATCGCTCCTGATGCTAACCCCTTCCCAGCCAGTGTCATTAGTACAGTGACAGTGCATTTTTTTTAGCACTGATCACTGTATTCGTGTCGCTGGTCCCCGAAAGGTGTCAAAAGTGTCAGTTAGTGTCCGATTTGTTCGCCGCAATATATTACTAGTGAAAATAAAAAAATAAATAATTAAAAATATACCATGGTTTGTAGACGCTATAACTTTTGTGCAAACCAATCAATATACACTTGGTGGGATTTTTTTAACCAAAAATATGTAGCAGAATGCATATTGGCCTAAATTGATGAGGGAAAGATTTTTTACAATTTTGTATTGGATATGTTTTATAGCCGAAAGTAAAAAATAGATTTTTTTTTCAAAATTGTCGGTATTTTTTACATAGCAAAAAATGAGGTGAGGCAGAGGTGATCAAATGCCACCAAAAGAAAGTTCTATTTTGTGGGAAAAAAAGAACATCAATTTTATTTGGGTACAGTGTCGCACGACCGTGCAATTGTTAGTTAAAGTAACGCAGTGCCACATCGCAAAAAATGGCCGGGTCATGGAGGGGGGTAAATCTTCCAGGGAGCAAGTGGTTATTAAAGACCTCCAACAATCAGGGGTGTAACTAATGGCATCTTTGGGCACAAGTTGATGGTCACCCAAATTGGCTGTACTGGACAATGTTCCCTGTGGCTATATGGGGGGGGGGGGGGGGGGGTGTAAATCTTCCAGAGGTCAAGTGGTTAAACGTGAACAGTTTCTAACACATTCATATACTAGGGCCAATTTTTTGGGACAGAAGCCAATTAACCTACCAGCATGTCTTTGGAGTGTGGGAGGAAACCGGAGTACCTGGAGGAAACCCATGCAGGCACAGGGAGAACATGCAAACTGCAGGCAGTTAGTGTTGTGGTTGGGATTCGAACCAGCGACCCTTTTTTACTGCTAGGTGAGAGTGCACCACTGTCCCACCCGTAATGTTTAATTTTGAGTCACAACAATAAAATGAGGCCAACGTGTTTCGGGGGAACAAGGACTTCCCCTTCATCAGGGCTGCTGTCGAAAGCTAATAACGAAATGGTCCTGTTACGGACTGCCTTCGGCACAACGATCGGACAGATAGATGTCCAAATGCTAGCTATGGGTTTAGAGGCTGAAAAATAGCACATAAAAATATAATATAGGATATACAAGTGCAACTCGAGTCATATTGTAATTAAATGTTATTAAAAATGACCTTTCCTTTTTCAATCTACAGCTCCTGTAATTTTTTATAAAATACAATGCAATATGGCTACCTGGAGGTCTTCTGTACACAGATGGTATACAGAACGCCACCCAGAAATGTCATTTCCTGTTTGTGTGATTGGCTCACTGATTTTCCCAGAAGTCTCCACTAAGATACAAGTCAGATTTTGACAAAATGTCATTTTTGGTGAGGTACTCCCAAAGGAAAATCATGTCTAAGGGAATGCAGACCCTGCCACTTTCCTCATTAGAGCCCTGCAAATACAGTAGATGATTGATCATTAAAAAGTCACTCCCACGAACATTCATTTTGCACTTGGATACAGACAAACAGTTATTTCTTCAGAATAACAAAAGGTTGTAATCAGTAGCAGACGTATAGGGGTCGCTGAGGTCACCATGGCGCCACTGAATGCCTGCGGGAGGGAGAGGAGGAGAAGCAGAGAAGCGGGAGGGGGGGGGTGGAGAATAGAAATGGGTTCCTCTATATGCAGTCACCCACTTGCGACCGGGCCCTGTTCCGCCACCGGGCTCGGAGGAAAGGGCCCTGTCCGGAGGTCAGGGGGACCCATTATGGTTTCTTGTATCGGGGCCCTGAAGGTTCTAGTTACGCCACTGGCAGGAATCTGCAACAAAGTTTGTTAAAATCCTTGCACTGTACATAGATCACCCCGAGGGGAATGGTTTTTTTCTCAACAAAAGTGGAGTTACTCTTTAAATCTGCTCTCTTTGCAGGATGTCCCAGGAGCTGTGGATGTGGGCTAAATGTCAAGTCTTGTCCACATTGCGGATGCCTTTTGGTATTAGAGCCACTCTACCAGTGCTTAAGAAAGGTATGTTAGACTGATGGAAAAATATAACATATTTGCCTCATGGTTTCTGATATTCTTGAAGCCTTGATGGTCCAAAAATATGGAGAAAGAAAAATATACTACCCATATCCAACACCTCACCTTCCATAACTCACCCGCATTCATTCATTCAGCTAACAGCAAGAAAACAAAGAACAGCCAGTACATTTCAGGGGCCAAAAATCTCTTCATCAGGGCTTTACAGAGAGCTTACAAATGACGCATATAAAATTGACAATGCAGCTAGAATACTGATTTTTCTTTTATTTTTTATAAATTTTCTTTATTTCGTTTATAGGAAAAATAGGGCATACAAAACAGAGCCTCTGGGCATTCCCTGGCTTGAAGGTACATAAAACATAAGGTATATAAGACAACTCTAGTAAACAATTACAACCAACAACTTCTGCTCGGTTCTACAAAATTAAAGGAGAACCACAATATTATGTAGTCATCACCAACACCCCATTCCTCCTTGATGGAAAAAGGAGACAAAAAAAAAAAAGGAGTTTGCAGACTCTCACATGTCGGGGTTTGGTAACAAAAAATGGCCAGAATGCAGGCCAGGGCCCTCAGCACCTTGAAGTGGCTACACTAGGATACCCAGAGAGAGTACCAATAGATTATTGGGATGCATATCCTTTATAGGGTAACTAAATTATCTTACCAACTATGGTAAACAATTTGGTGACTCCGTCCAGATATTCCATACCCTGTTAAATTTAGCGGGACCGAGAGATATAGGTAGCTTGATATAAGGGGATGGAAGTATTCACCAGGGCTTTCCAAAAATCTATAAATCTATGGAGGGAGCATCAAGGAACTTCCATTTTAAGACCAAGGCCTTCCGTACGTAAAACAAAGGTAGGCTAAGGAGAGCTTTGGTTGCTTGTAGGAAGGCTAAGGGAACCCACCAGACTGGTTAAGCAGACCTCCATTGAAAGCAGTATAGGTTAAGGAGAGTTTTGGTTGCTTGTAGGAAGGCTAAGGGAACCCACCAAACCCGGTAAGCAGACCTCCAATGACAGTGGTATAGGTATAGTAGTCAAGGTGGAAATTAATTGAGTGGCCTCTCCCCAGAAATGGTGGACCTTAGGGCATGACAAAAACATGTGCAGGAAACCAGCACTACTAGAGCCCTTCCAGCAATGAGGATAGGCATCTGGGTAAATTCTATTCAAACGTTGGGTTGTGAGGCAAGCTGTAACTGTAGTAGTTTAAACTGGACCAATCGGTCTCTGACAGCTACCAGCTGCAGAAAGGGGTGTTCCCAAATCTCCTCCCAATCCTACTCATCCATGCCTGGATCTATCTTCCCTCCATTTAGCATAGAAGCCTTCCAGGGCAATAATGTTTTATAAATATTGAAGAGAGGTTAAACCAAGGATTCCTCACGCAATACCGACTCCAAGTCAGACCGTGCCAGGTTCACACTCATAGATCCGAACTGAGAGAAGGGATTGGGAGCTGCAGATACCTGAAAAGGTGAGAATTGGCTGGCCGAACCGATGCTTTAAACTGTTGAAGGGCCATATGGTGCCCCCTTCACAAATATGGTCAATCGTTTTAACCCCTCTAGATGCCCACACCCTTGGATGAGGGATAGTCTGAAATTCCGGGAGTAATGGATTAATCCATAAAGGAGTATCAGGTGACCAGTTGGAGGATGACCTGAACACTTTACTAACTAAGAGTTGCCAGGCCCTGACCATGGCTCTCATGGCTAGAATACAGATTTAAAATAGCCACATATGAAAAAGGTTTCTACTAAAAAAAGGGTAACTTTAAAAAATAATTAAAAATTATGGGGATTAACCATAAATTTACATGTACAGTATATAGTTTACCATTGTTGCTAAGATAATTTAGTTACCCTATAAAGGATACACTTAGACTCCTTTCACACTGGGGCCGCGGCCGCATTAGCGCTAAAGTGCCGCTCGTGTTAGCGACCCCTTAGCGATGTTTAAGCTGCGCTTTTTGGCCCCTAGTGGGGCATTTTTAATCCCAAAGAAGGGGTTAAAAACTCCCGTGTTGCAGTGCTTCCTAAGTGCTTTTTAGGCACTTCGGATGCGCTGCCCATTCATTGCAATGGGCAGAGGCGTTTTGGGGGTGCTGTACGCAGTGCTCCCAAACCGCCCCAAAGATGCTACTTCCAGGCCTTTTCCAAATGTCCTGCAAGCGCACCGCCTGCGTATGAAAGCACCCATTTTAATGAATGGGAGGCAGTTTTCAGGCACTTTACAGGTGCTATTTCTAGTGCTAAAATGCCTGCAAACGGCCTCAGTGTGAAAGGGGTCTTATGGTGTAGGGCAGTAATGTCAAACTCAGTTTTATCACAGGCCACATCAGCATTATGGTTGCCCTCAAAGGCCCAGTTGTATCTGTAAGACTAGATGTCCAGAGCACCCCACTCACCTATTACATCAGATATCAAGAGCCCCCCACCGTCAAAAGTGCAAGGTTTGGAGGAGGACCAGAGGAGTGCCTCTGTTCTCGAAGGGGGCTCGGAGTAAGTTGCCGAAGTCTGCAAAATGCTGAGACCAGCGGAGGCCGAGATGTGGGGGTGCTGTGGCTGCATAGAGAGACAAAGGATCTGTAGGAAGAGTTTAGTCCTTCTCTCTGCTGCAGACTGCTGAGACAGGGAGGGGGGCAAAGATGAACCTCCCTGCGGCTGCACAGGTCGGAGAAGTGCAGGATCTGGCAGTGGAGTTCTGTCCTCCTCTCTCCTGTTGACTGCTGAGATAAGATGGGGACAGAGTTCTTCTATAAAGAGGATTTTTTTTCTTTTTTTTGCAATCTTCATTGTAAGCTGAGAGCAGGTTTTGTTGACCTCTGCTTTTTTTTTTTTTTTAAGCTGCCGCAAAAGAAGGATCATGTGACTCCATCACCATACTTCCCAAAGTTATTACTCCATATAAACCTGACAACTCCTTGAAGTCATCTCGTACTCACCAGGAACTGCACCGGGAACTACTGGTCACCTATAAGAAGTATGTATTGATTCTAGGCTTTTGTGGTCTGAGGATTAGTACCATGCAAGGATGTTTTGAATTTTTAAAATTCATTTTTGCTGCTTTAAGCCTTGTATTAAAAAAATGGCTAGTTTGTGAACCTACATGTATTACTACAGTTTATTGTTACCATTTAAGAACTTTACATAGCAAATATTAGGACAAAGTGGGTCTACTATATCCAGGGCTTTCTTTTTTTAAATTAGAGAATAGGTGCAGGTCCCCCCCACCCCCTTTTCTGAGTTACCCCTTATCTCAACCCCATACCCACCTCTGAACACTGTCCCTTGGTTTCACCCCCTACTCATAGTTACATAGTTAGTCAGGTTAAAAAAAGACACAAGTCCATCTAGCTCAGGCATGTCCAAAGTCCGGCCCGTGGGCCAATCGCGACCTGCTTTCCGGTTTTGAACAGCCCGTCTGGTTATCTGGACATATATATATTTTGTGGCCCCCAACAATCTCCCAGCACCGGGGCCACAAAAGATATATATTTTGGCTGCCTTGGAGGGGACAGGGAGGAGGCGGGATGAGTGCCGTGCACACAGGAGTATTTCCTGTTAACACGGCAGCCTCTGTAATAGGAAGTCCTGTCTCCGGCGTTGCCATTAGACGACTGTTCTGTCCATCAAAGGAGGCGGGACTTTCTATTAAAGAGGACGCCGAGAAAACAGAAGTTTTTTTCCTTTTTTATTCTTTTGGCGCTCGTCCCGCCCCCTCCCTGGCTGCAGATGGATGGGCATCAGTCAAGCTGCACTGATTGCAATGGTGAGTATGCATTCCTGGCAATGATAGGGGCTGCATTCCTGGCAATGGAAGGTGCTGCATTCCTGGCCATACTGCGTGCTGCATTCCTGGCCATGGTGGGTGCTGCATTCCTGGCAATACTGGTTGCTGCATTCCTGGCAATAGTGGGTGCTGCACTGATGGCAATAGTGGGTGCTGCACTGATGGCAATGGGGGTGCTGCATTCATGGCAATGGTGGGGCTGCAGATGGGCACTGACCCTTATTTTGCTTCATAGTTCTTTATTTAAAATGTAAGTTTTTTCCCTGAAACTTCCCTCTTAAAGTGAATGTGCATGTTATACGCCAATAAATACGGTATATCCAAATAACACGCCTGAGCTCATCTCTTTACTCACACACAGCCACAAAGGCAAGAGATTTCTTGTTGGGCAGTGTATTAGTGCTCAAACTAACACACAGACCAAATTTTAATGGTTCAAAGAATGTCAGGCAAAATGGTCGGCCATCACGCATGTTCACTTCATGAAATCTGGCCCTCTTTGAAAAAAGTTTGGACACCCCTGATCTAGTTCAACCAAAAAAAAAAAAAATCATACAATCCCATATACCAAATCCTATACCCACAGTTGATCCAGAGGAAGGCGAAAAACCCCAGCAAAGCATGATCTAATTTGCTACAGCAGGGGAAAAAAGTCCTGCCTGATCCCCGGAGAGGCAATCAGATTTTGCCTGGATCAACTTTACCTATAAATGTTAGTACCCAGTTATATTATGTACATTTAGGAAACAATCCAGGCATTTTTTAAAGCAATCTCCTGAGCTGGTCAGATCCACCTCTGGAGGGAGTCTATTGCACATTTTCACAGCTGTGAAGAAACCTTTCTGTATTTGGAGATGAAATCTTTTTTCCTCTAGACATAAAGAGTGCCCCCTTGTCTTCTGTGATGACCTGAAAGTGAATAACTCAACACCAAGTTCACTATATGGACCCCTTACGTATTTGTACATGTTGATCATATCCCCCCTTAAAGAGGAGTTCCACCCAGGGGTCCATTAAAAAAAAAAAAATTAAAAGTCAGCAGCTACAAATACTGCAGCTTCTGACTTTTAATTGGACACTTACCGCTTGTCCCCCCCCTCCGCTCGTTGGCGCCGGCATTTCAACTGTGGGCGCCGGGCTGTGGCTTCACAGCCTGGCACCCACTGCGCATGCGCGAGCTGCGCCGCGCGCCGTGATTGGCCGCTCAATCACCTGGGACCTGTAATGGGTCCCAGATGATTGACAGGAGGGAGGAGCAGAGCCGAGTCCTTCCTGTGCCGAGGGGGAAGTGATGTCACAAGCCCAGGCAAAGGAAGAGGCAGACTACGAGGGACCACCTAGCAACAGGCATTTAGAGGTAAGTAATAAAAAAAAAAATATCCAAATTTTTTTTGTTTTTGTTTTTTAGAATTTTTCAGGTATTTTTGTTTTTTTGGGTGGAACCCCACTTTAATCTCCTCTTCTCAAGAGAGAATAAATTCAGTTCCTCTAATCTTTCCTTATAGCTGAGCTCCTCCATGCCTCTTATCAGTTTGGTTGCCCTTCTCTGCACTTTCTCCAGTTCCCCGATATCCTTTTTGAGAACTGGTGCCCAAAACTGAACTGCATATTCCAGATGAGGTCTTACTAATGATTTGTACAAGGGCAAAATGAGATCTCGCTCTCTGGAGTCCATACATCTGTTAATACAAGAAAGGTCTTTGTTTGCTTTGGAAATCACAGCTTGGCATTGCATGCTATTTTTGAGCTTATGATCTACCTAAACCCCCAGATCCTTCTCCACTACGGATTCCCCCAGTTGTACTCCCCCTAGTATGTATGATGCATGCATATCCTTAGCCCCCAAGTGCAAAACTTTACATTTATCAACATTAAACCTCATCTGCCACATAATCGCCCAGACAGTGCATTGAGGTCAGCTTCTAAGTTGGAGACATCCTGTAAGGACGTTATTCCACTGCATAGCTTAGTGTCATATGCAAAGACAGAAATCGTACTTTTAATCCCAGACCCAATATCATTTATAAAGATAATAAAAAGTCCCACACTGAACCTTGGGGTACACCACTGATAACCTTAGACTATTCAGAGTAAGAATCATTAACCTCTACTCTCTGAATTCTGTCTTTTAGCCAGTTTTTGTATCCATTTACAAACTGATATTTGCAAGCCTGTAGACTTTACCTTACACATTAGCTGTGTGTGGGGAACTGTGTCAAACGCTTTTTCAAAATCCAAGTATACAACATCCACAGCCACTCCAAGGTCCAAGGTTTTACTTACCTTCTCATAAAATGAAATCAGGTTTGTTTGACAACTTCTCATTAATCCATGCTGTCAAAAGCCAAAAGCTTAGCATAAAGTTTTAGATTGTTGTTTAACAACGAGATGGGTCTGAAGTTTTGCGGTGTATTGGGGTCCTTCCCCGGCTTCGGTAGTGCCACTATCAATGCTTTGAGCATTTCCGGTGGGAAAGAGGATGAGGACACAGCATTGTTATAAATTTCTGCTAAGTTTTGGGCTAGTACTGATTTAAATGTTTTATAGTATTCCCCCGTAAAGCCATCAGGCCCTGGTGACTTATTGTTGGGGAGGGAATCAATGGTTTTGGCAACTTCTGCTTCTGAAAAGGGGGAATTTAGATCCTCTAGTTGAGCTTCTGTTACGTGAGGGAGTTTAATCTTATCAAGAAAATCTGATGGATTTTGTGGGTTGAATCGTAGCTGAGTCCTCTCATAAATTATAGAGAGAACTATAATAGCATCCGAATGCATCAGCTATAGCCTGTGGGTGGTGTAACTTTTCTTGAGTTTTGGGATGAAGTATATATGGAATTTTTGTTTTGCTGTCTCTGCCCTTTGAGACGATTGGCTAAAAGTCTCCCTGCCTTGTTTCCACTTACATAATAGGTCATTTTATACCTAAGCTGCGTCAATTGTTCTGAAACTAACAGAGAAGTTTCTTTTGTTTTGGGCTTCTAGAATGTGAATTTTAGAGATGATATCTTGTATATGCTGTCTCCTCTGTCTCTTAGCCCTTGCTCCCAATTTTATTAAAACCCCTCTCATATACGGCTTATGGGCGTTCCATATAACCAAAGGATCTGACACAGAATTAACATTGCGGGAGAAAAAATCAGTTAGGTCTTTCTGTAGGGCACCTTTGGAGGGTTCAGCCTGGAAAAGCCTCGGGTTAAACGAAGTTAGTATTAACATTTGGTGAATCATCAACCGAAAGCGTCACCGAGGCGTGATCCGACCAGGTGATGGTGTTGATCTTTGAGGATGTGATTTTAGGTATCAGCCATTTATCCGTGAGGAAGAGATCTAACCTCGTGTAGATTCTGTGACTTGTTGAGAAAAAAGAGTAGTCTCTCCATGCGTCGTATAGTTCATGAGTATGCAGTATTGTCTGCAGCGATTGGTGGTGTCTATTTGAACGGGCCATAGAGTCCATTTGTGGATCAGGAGGGAGATTGAAATCTCCGCAGACCAGGAGAAAGCCTTTTTGCACTTGACTGACCTTTTTTAAAAACCTGGCGTAAAAAGCGCAGTTGGTGCTTGTTAGGTGTCTTTGATAGCAATTAATACCCCTTTCTTTTTGGCTCAGGTATTTGCTGTAAAAACATGGGGAAATTTGGGGTGGGTGCATTTGAGCATCATCTGGCTATGGAAATGGGTCTCTTGGGCACAGAGAATATCACAATTGTGTTGGGTTGCCTCATTCCACAATAATTTCCTCTTTGCCGGGTGGTTGAGCCCCTTGGCATTAATGGTTAAAAAGCTGATTGTCATGGTGAAATGAGCAGAGGTGGTAGCATGTGTAGAATGTGTGTGAAACACTTACATCAGGTGGCAAGGGTTCCCAAATCTATGTGGGTGAAGTATCAGCTTCAAGTTGCATCCAAGTAGGTAGGCGCTCCTTCATTTGACTCCAAGTAGACAGGAGAGTAACTGCGGGACTAACTGCGAAAAAGGGTGTTGGTGAACATAGAGAGACAAACAAAAACAAGGGTCCGCAAAAAACTGTTGTAGGTCATGGTGACCTGGGGGTAGCTAATAGCCATTCATACTTGTGGAGGAGAAAAAATAAAAATAAGAGTCAAGCTTAGCCGGGTGTCTCCAGAGCAGGGATAAAACATTTAGGTTGTAGTCTGTCCATTGTACATATTAACAGTGAGTACGAGCGTTCTTAGAGTTGACCAGATTCCAGTCTTCCATAGGACGGCCAGGACTGCAGTTGATGGTCAAATCTAGGCCTTTAGTGAGGGTGTCTACTATATGTTTGCTATCTTTGGTGATGATTAGTTTGGTTGGGAACCCCCACCTATAGGTAATCTTGTGGTTCCTAAGAGCTTTGGAAATGGTGTTAAGGCTCCTCCTTTTTTGTAAAGTGAATTGGGACAGGTCAGTGAAGAATTGATTTTCTTTGTATTGTTCAGGGAGGAGATCTTTGTTGCGCGCAGCAGACATTAGACGTTCTTTCACATGAAAGAAATGCAAGCGCCGGATAATGTCTCTTGGCACTTTATCTGGGAGATAAGGGGGTTTTAGCAATCTATGAATTCTGTCCACTGTAACATTCAGATCTGTAAGGTCAGGCAGAATGAAAGTGAACACCTGAGCAACATAATTGCGCAGTTCTGACTGTTGAATAGATTCGGGGACCCCCCTTATCTTTAGATTGTTCCTCCTGGAATGATCCTCAATGTCTGTCATCATAACCCTGACTGCCTCCATCTCCTCTTCCTGGGTGTCATGTGCATCAATGAGACTGTTAATTGTGGAAGCATACTCCCCTATCTTTGTTTCCACATGATCCACCCTTGCTGACACGGACTATATTTCTTTCCCAAACTGATTAACACATACCATCATGTCATAGCGGAGTGAACTTCTAAGGGACACTAGAATATCCTTGAGGGTGGTGTCTAATACCGGCTGATTGATACTGGGGAAGTGATCAATTGAGTCAAGGAGCTCCCTGGTGTCATCCCCAGAATCTAGGCCCACGCTCACCTCCTGTGCGGGATCCGTGCCAACCAGCCTGTATCTGGCCTTTTCAGGGCTCCCAGGGGCAGATGCAGATTGAGGGGAGTGTTAAGTGCTCGGTGGTGTGTTTCTTTTAGGAGGATTATTCTTCTTCTGCATGTTCTGGGGTGTGCTGGCTGCTGATGGTGTCGGAGGGCCGGCGCCATCTTGCTTCTGCCCCAGTGTGAAATATGCTGTCAGCCTCTGCGGCTTCTGGTGCCCCTTCCGCTTGTTTTTTCATGTCGGCCGGCTTCCGTGGAGTGTAGTCGCCGATGCGGGGTGTCCAGATCGCTGCTGTGTGGGCTGCTATGTGCCATTGTATCCCTGATGAGACAGGAGCTCCGTTCTTATGCGGCAAACACGGTCCTCGGCAAGCTCCTAAACGCTATAACTTTTGCGCAAACCAATCAATAAACGCTTATTGTGATTTTTTTTTTTAACAAAAATATGTAGAATACATATCGCCCTAAACTGAGGAAAAAAAATGTTTTTTTATATATTTTTTGGGGATATTTATTATAGCAAAAAGTAAAAAATAATGCGTTTTTTTTTCAAAATTGTTGCTATTTTTTTGTTTATAGTGCAAAAATTAAAAACCACAGAGGTGATCAAATACCACCAAAAGAAAGCTCTATTTGTGGGGAAAAAAAGGACGTCAATTTTGTTTGGAAGCCACGTCGCACGACCGCGCAATTGTCAGTTAAAGCGACGCAGTGCTGAATCGCAAAAAGTGCTCTGGTCTTTGGCCAGCCAAATGGTCCGGGGCTTAAGTGGTTAAGGAGACCTGCCCTCTGCCAATCCAAGTTGGGGATTGGTCAAGGCTCCCTAATATACCCCATGCAGCTCCACCTCTCCTCTCCTCCTCTCTTTCTAGCACCTTCTAGAAAGAAGAGGGAGGTGACAGTGATGCCTGTGAGTCACCCAGCCTTGCCCTGAGCCACTCCCAGCCCAGAATGAAAACAAACAGGCCTAGCCATCAGTTAGGCCTTTCTAAATTTTCCTACTCTGCTAGAAAAATCCTAACTCTACCACCTACCTAACTAGAGGGTGCTACAGGTGCAATAGAAAGTGAAACAAATGGTTACCCCCAGCTCCACTACTAGTATAAAAGTCCACAAACTGATCCGGTGCTCTAGCCAGGATGTTCAGGCCCCACATATATGATACTTAAATCAGGAAGGCTGGCAACTCGGATGCTCTTGAATAAAAGTACTTTATTAGTTACATGGGTTAGTTACATGGGTACAGGCTATACTTTGACGCGTTTTGGCTAAGAAGCCTTCATCAAAGCACACATGTTTGATTTAAAAACTGATATTTATAACAAAGTAAGCTCTCCAAATGGGGCGGGTGCATCCTGATCAGAAACAAACAAATCAATTAAAAACACATGGAGAAAAAGAAACAGACACAGCAGGCATATGAAGGACATATCATGAACAAAAAAAAACATGTTCTGCTAGTGTTCCAACGAATATATCAAAACAATGTGGTTATGTTAAGAAAAGACTTATGTCCATCCTATCATTCAAGTCATATAGTTTTTTAGTATTGAGGGTATGGATCCACCACACTTCACGTTTAAGCAGAATATGATGAGTGTCACCTCCTCTTGGGAGTTTCATATGCCTGCCGTGTCTCTTTCGTTTTTCTCCATGTGTTTTTTAATTGATTTGATTGTTTCTGATCAGGATGCACCCACCCCATTTGGAGGGCTTACTTTGTTATAAATATCAGTTTTTAAATCAAACATGTATGCTTTGATGAAGGCTTCTTAGCCGAAACGCATCAGCATATAACCTGTACCCATGTAACTAATTAAAGTACTTTTATTCAAGAGCATCCGAGTTGCCAGCCTTCCTGTTTTAAGTGCAATAGAATGTGGTAGAAGATTTTCTCCACAATGCCTATAGCTACAGAGGTGAATTAGGGTTTTTTTGTACAGTGCTTTTACTGCTTGCCCAGCATATGTTAAAACTTAAAAGTGAATAGTTTGGGCACAGGCGCACTTTATGGTGTCAATTTCCTCAATGTGTATCTTTGTAACAGGGCAGGAGAGACTTACCTTGTGTTAGTGAAGTGACCCTTTGCAGCCAGGAAGCAGCCAATTTATTAGGCAAAGAGGGGAAAAGGAAAGGAAGAGGAGAGAAAAAAGAAAATGCAGGGGCAATATGGATATGCAAGTTGGTTCAGAGCTCCTGAGGTATAGGGTAAAGGATGAATTATGGCAGACAGTGTCACTTGGAGTGCCCCTGAGCAGCCAGGTCCAAGCATCATGTGTTGGCGCTTAGAGTGTTAAGGAGTTTGTGTTAAAGTTTGAGCATAAACCCAACCCAAGAGTTCCAAACTCCTTGGAATCCAACCAAGAAGTCATTTTGCTGTTGTTTGCAGCTTTTCCATATTTGATTTACTTTATTGTCTCTTCTTGCAGAGGCCTTGTCTTGCACAGTAAGCCTGAACTATTGCGTGTTTTGGAGAAGAGGCGGAATCAGCAACAGGAAAGTCAAGACGCCAAAGTGCCACACTGCCCCCTACAGCAAGAGCTGCAGAAGTGGCAGCTGCGACGAGAGGAGGTAAATGGAGAGTATTCTTTCTTAAAGCGGGGTTCCACCCAAATTTTGAACAATATCTGTATGTATTCTCTTCCTTGCCTAGATGCTGACATGCCGTTTAAAAAAATTTAAATTGCCGTAATTACCTTTTATTTTTCAATTCTTCTTTGCACTTCCTGGTTCTCCTCCCGTGGGAGTAGGCGTGTTTCTAGCCTCTCCCAGACTCCTGGGAGCTAGTCTCAGGCTTCCCAGGATGCCACTGAGCATGTGCGGGAACGAGCGGTGAATGCTGGGAGCACAGCATTCACCACATCCAGGAAATAAATGCTTGTGGGCTTCAAATGCCCACAATGAAGATGGAAACCGCCTGCAGTGAATAATATAAGTTATTCTTTCCAACGAAATCTGACACAGGCGGACATATTACACACAATATGTGAGTATGTAATGCTGAGAAGAAAAGTTTGTGAATGAACTAAAAAAAAAAAAAACGATAGATAGGTGGACCCCCGCTTTAAGTTCTAAAGAAAATACAACAGCTGCTGACCTCTCTTTTTTAAATGGGAATTGCCTGTCTATCCTGCTGCTCCTGGAAGTGTCAGTTTCTGGCTGAAGAGGACCTCAGTGCGTAATTTCTCAATAATCCAAGCAGCGTGGGCAACAAAAGGGAAAGTATTTACTTCCTTCTTTATAAACAAAAGCTCCAATTCACTGCTTTTTAGCATCTTTCTCTGCTTATCAAAAAGTTGCCCTGATGCAGAATCCGTAACATTACAAGCAGTTCCTGAGTTAGTCAACAGTGAGAAGTATGCTTCACCAATCCTTAAGCCTCGTACACACGATCAGATTTTCCGAGGGGAAATGTATGTTGACATGCTGTTGGCGGAAAATCCGACCATGTGTACGCTCCATTGGACAATTGTTGTCAGATTTTCCTCCAACAAATGTTGGCTAGCAGGTTTTCAAATTTTCCACCAACAAATGTGTGTTGTCGGATTTTCCGAGTGTGTGTACACAAGTCCGTCAGACAAAAGTCCAAAGTACAAACATGCATGCTCGTAAGCAAGGACGAGCCAGAAGCGGTCGGTCTTGTAAACTAGTGTTCGTAATGGAGAATTAACATTCGTGACGCAGCAAATTATGAAGTCTCGAAATGCAGCGCACAATTCTCTTCTTCTTTAATGGGATAATAATGAAGCTGCTTTGCTGGTGATACTGATGGAGTTATTGCAAACTAATTTTCAAAGGCTTTTTTTTTCTAGTGATATCAAGAATCATATTATTATGCTTTTTTTTTTTTATCTGGGCAAGCTAACACAACACCATTATCCCATAATTTTTAAGATCAAAGATACAACTATGTTGGTGTCCCTTGTCAATTTTACATTGTATTTTTTAAAATGTAACTGCCTATTCCCAAAATGTCATTTGAAGTAAAATACATAGCCAAGTTGTAACGAGCCCTTTGCTCGCTCGGTTCCACTCTCCTGACACTCCTCTGCTGCTATAGAATCAGACTGCAGATCGCAACATCTGATTGCTCGGTCATCCGATGCTCCGGGATTAGAACTACAGCTCTGTGCCGTTCTAACCCAGTTGTGATAGCTCAGAACAAACACTAGGCAGGCTGTATGTAAGTTCAACCAGGACTATCCTACACATTTTTTTTATTGTGCATTAAAAAAAGAAAACAAATACAATTAGACATGTTATCTGCCAATAGAACTTAACCAAAAAGTACATTCTATGCATCCAAAAATATACCAAATCAAATCATTATTCAACCAAAAAAATAATGTCAAAGCAATAACTCCAAGGCCAATAATAAATAACACATTATCTCCTCCGATTCCGCAACATGACTGGTTGATGAACGTTCGTTCAGAAACTAAATGAAAAGCGTGAAATGAAAAGTGCGAATCAACACTCACCAAACTTCTACTAACATGAAATTAGCAGAAGGAGCCCAAAGGGTGGCGCTAAAGAGCTGAAAAACAACATAGTACGTAGTAATTGTTGGCCAACAATTATGTGGCTGTGTGTATGCAAGACAAGTTTGGGCCAACGCCCTTTGGACAAAATTCCACAGTTTTGTTGGCCAACAATCCCATCGTGTGTATGAGGCTTCACAGTATCTGGAATTTGGAGATTATGTTAACCTCCTAAACTTAACCCAGAATATTACTCAGGCCTGCAATCAATTTGTTAAGAAGCAGTGCAAGGGAGATATCATTGGTCTATTACAGGGGTCTCAAAACTAAGGCCTTGGGGCCACATGTCACCCTCTACAAGATTTTATCTGGCCCTAAACTGATTTGCACAGTCTCCGTTTTGATGGGAGACGCTGATGTTAAAAGGGACTCTGATGTAGACTCTGATATAATAGGGATTCTGATGAGGACCCCAATGTAAGAAGGGACTCTGATGTAATAGGGACACTGATGGGGACCCTGATATAAGGAGGGACTCAGATATGGACCTTGATGTAAGGAGGGTTCTGATGGGGACCATGATGTAAAGGTAGATTCTGATGTAGACTCTGATGTAAGGGGGGACTCTGATGTAAGGGGGTGCTCTGATATGGATGCTGATGTAAAGGGAGACTCTGATGTGGACTCTGATGTAAAGGGGATTGTAATGTGAACCCTGATGTAAGGAAAGACTCTGATGTATACTCTGAAGTCCTGCAAGGAGGGATTCTGACGCAGTGCAAGGAAGATATCATTCGTCTAATAGAGGGGTCTCCAGACTACAGTCCAGGGGCCACATGTGGGCCGCTACAAGATTTTATCCAGCCCACAGTTGATGTGTGCAGTCTGATGGGGACTCTGATGTAACAGAGACCCTGATGGGGACCCTGATGTAAGAAGGGACTCTGATGTAAGGGCGACTCTGATGGGGACCCTGATGTAAGAAGGGACTCTGATGTAAGGGCGACTCTGATGGGGACCCTGATGTAAGGGGGGAATCTGAAGTAAGAGGGACACTGATTTAAGGAGGGACTCTGATGTAGACTCTTATTGTAAGGAGGGACTCTAATATGGACTCTGATGTAAGGAGGAACTGATCTAAAGGAGACTTTGATGAGAAAGTTGCGGACTAAATGTTTTTTTTATTTTTTATTTTTTTTTAGAACTTTTTTATTGACTTTAGATTATTTGGAATCTTTGCTTTGTTTTACATAAGTTATTTCTCTGTTCTGAATCGTATCATGCCGATTACAAAAAATCTCCAAGTAAAACTTATTCATTCATCTATGTTTTATTCATTAATTTATAAAACTGTTTTTTTTTCAGCCTGCAAATATTTGTAAAATATAAAGCAATGAATATATTTGTATCCCGCGGTAGACAAACCCTAGAACATCAATATGTGAGATAATGACAGCAGCACTCACTGATGTTACACACCAATATCCAAACATCTCCTGAAAGATAAGTGTTGTCACAAAAAATTCCACAGTGGCAAAAATAAATAAATAAACAAACTACTAATAAATAAATGAATAAATAAAGTCCAAATAGTAACTGAAAAACGTCTACCACCAGTATTCCTGGCCGGTGTGATGACATCAGTACTTCCTAGGGCATCAGAATAGCGAAGAAAAGAAGCAACAAATCTTTATAGGTTATAGGCCAACCCACAACAGAGGGCACTTATCCTCCTAATATACAATACACTTATGCCGCGTACACACGAGCGGACTTTACGGCGGACTTTGCCCGGCGGACTTTTCGTCGGACTTTGTTTGCTCCTTGCGCCGGACTTAAAAACGGACGGACTTGGCCACACACGGTCACTGCAAAAGTCCGCTGGTTTTGAACGCGGTGACGTATAGCACGTACGACGGGACTAGAAAAAGAAAGTCCAAGCCCCACTCCGGCACCCTTTGGGCTCCTTCTGCTAATCTCGTGTTTATCTCGTGTTAGTAGAAGTTTGGTTAGAGACGATTCGCGCTTTTCACACTTCAGCTTATTTCGTTCGTTTTCTGCGGTTCAGTTTGTGCTTGTGAGGTTTGTATCTGCTTTTCAGTGCGTGTTGGTCAGTTCGTAACCTGCCTTGCAGGCCGTTCTGCTCCGCTCGTTCCTGATTTTCAGGTCATTCTTCATAGGCCTTGCTGTTCTTCAGTGCGTTTGTTATAAGTTTTTTTGTTTGAGCAGCCGACCGTTTTGAAGCCATGTCGAGTGGACGTTCTCGTTCTCGAGTTCGTGCTGTGTGGGGACTTGGTGTTGGGGTTAATACTTTGACCCGAGTCCAGTCCATGAACAGGGTGAGGAGGAGTTCATGGACCAAGAATTGGTTGCGCCAGCGTGACCAGTTCTGTCATATGCCTTTGCTCCGTGAGCTCCGTGAGAATAATCCTGATGATTTCAGGAATTTTCTCAGGATGACGGACCCCATCTTTGAGCGTCTGCTGGCTATGCTGACCCCCTATATCAGCAGGCAGGATACCTGCATGAGGCAAGCCATCAGTGCGGAGCAGAGGCTAGTTGCCACGTTACGTTACTTGGCGACAGGGAGAAGTCTTCAGGACTTAAAGTTCTCGACAGGCATCTCCCCCCAGGCTCTGGGGATCATAATCCCAGAGACCTGTTCTGCTATTATTCAGGTCCTGCAGAAGGAATATATGAAGGTAAGTTTTATCCTTTAACATTACATGATATGTATTAACTGTTTTTGGATGTATTGTAGAACTGTCCTCTTTACCTAATTGCCATGCTTTCAATCTGCTGTGAATGTCCCCTTTATCTTTGTGCATGCCTATTTTAATCATTTATTGCCCTATACATGCATAATTTCTTTCATTAACCTCCCCACCATGCAATGCTGGGTCCATTTTTATCTCTAGCCTATAGTCCATTGAACAATGTATATTGTCTGCTCCATTGTCTTGTTTGTCCCTCCCCCACCCCACAAATGTTTGAGCCAGTCATGTGTGTTTGTTAACCTAATTAGAACCCCTCCCCCACCCCACAAATGTTTGAGCCAGTCATGTGTGTTTGTTAACCTAATTAGAACCCCTCCCCCACCCCACAAATGTTTCAGCCAGTCATGTGTGTTTGTTAACCTAATTAGAACCCCTCCCCCACCCCACAAATGTTTCAGCCAGTCATGTGTGTTTGTTAACCTAATTAGAACCCCTCCCCCACCCCACAAATGTTTCAGCCAGTCAGGTGTGTTTGTTAACCTAATTAGAACCCCTCCCCCACCCCACAAATGTTTCAGCCAGTCATGTGTGTTTGTTAACCTAATTAGAACCCCTCCCCCACCCCACAAATGTTTCAGCCAGTCATGTGTGTTTGTTAACCTAATTAGAACCCCTCCCCCACCCCACAAATGTTTCAGCCAGTCATGTGTGTTTGTTAACCTAATTAGAACCCCTCCCCCACCCCACAAATGTTTCAGCCAGTCAGGTGTGTTTGTTAACCTAATTAGAACCCCTCCCCCACCCCACAAATGTTTCAGCCAGTCAGGTGTGTTTGTTAACCTAATTAGAACCCCTCCCCCCACATTCAAATGTATCAATGGGCCATCATAGGGGGTGAGTAATCTTATAAGTGTGCCTTATGTTTTTCAACATTTCAATTACAAACACACATATTCATAATATTTGACTGCTGTTGTTTACTAATGTTTTGGTGTAATCTGATATACAATTTTTGTTATTAAAGTCCTTATCTTATTTTTTTTGCACTCCACAGTTTCCTACAAGTCCACAGGAATGGCAGACTGTGGCCTCCCAGTTCGCTGACCGTTGGGACTTTCCCAACTGTGTAGGGGCGATTGACGGGAAGCACGTCCGGATTGTGCCACCACCGCATTCGGGGTCATATTTCTTTAACTACAAGGGGTTCCATAGTGTAGTTTTGATGGCGGTGGTCTCGGCACATTTGGAGTTTATGTTTGTGGATGTGGGTAAGAACGGCCGGATGTCTGATGGAGGAGTCTTTGCACAGACCGAGCTGTGCTATCGTCTCCAGACCGGTGGCCTGGAATTGCCACCTGATGACGATAATGTGGATGGACTCCCCTCAGTTTTTATTGCTGATGAAGCATTTGCTCTCTGTGAGAACTTGATGAGGCCGTTCCCCCAAAGGACACTCACCCCTGAGAGGAGGGTATTTAATTATCGGCTGGCCAGAGCAAGAAGGGTTGTGGAGAATGCCTTTGGTATTCTGGCCAGCCGGTTCCGTATCTTTCTTACGGCTATTAATTTGGCGGACTATAAAATCAACCACGTCATCCTTGCTTGCTGCATCTTGCATAACTTTTTAAGGAGACATTCAGCTACATATCTATCCTCTGTTGGGCCTGAGCCCAGACTGGAAGAGGCTAGTAGCACTTTCACAGGCCTAGAAATTGGCCGTATTGGCTTGGCCCCCCGAACCGCACGTCAAGTGCGTGACCGTTATGTGAATTATTTTAATGGTCGGGGGGCCATTGCTATTCAGCAACAGCTATAATTTTTTTTCAAAAATAAAAAAGAAAATTTGTTTATCTAAATATCTTGTTTTTATTGTTGTTTACCTTTAAGTTATGTCTGTGTCCTAGTGCACTTGTAGTAGTGTCAAGTGCATTTAGCTTTAGTTAATCAGGCCCACAAAAACAAACCCCAAATGTTGACTTCAAGAAACAGCCACACACATTGTATAGGGTAAAAAATTTTACTTGGTGCACATTGAAAGGTGCATTTTGTATCATATTTTTGTAAATTTTTTGTTCTTTTTATTTTGTAAAAAAATATTTTACGTTGTGTAAAAAAATTATCTTTTACTAAATTATTCAAGCCATTTTTTCAAAAATATATAGACCTTTATCTCAAAACATTTACATACACAACAGTGTTTTTATAAACAAAACTTACAATACATTAACTTACAAAGTTCAATATTTCGAGAACGGTGCATGTAATGTCACCCTTGCAGAAATTGCTCATTTATAAGATGCTCAAAATTGAGCTTTACTAAAGGGTCAAGTCAACATGTGCTATCTCCTATCATGGGAGAGCAATGTACATGTTTTGTGTGTGCAATCCCATTTTTGGTTGCTCTCACCACCCAAGATTTTTCAGGATGAAGGGTTTGCAAACACAAAACAAGTACATTGCTAACCCATGATGGAAGATAGCACATGATGACACACCGTGTGCATCACACAATGTAAATTTGGGTATACCCCAAAACTTGAAAAAACTATTTTTAAAACAAAATAACTTCCCAAGGAAATGAAGAACATGATTGATGTTTTTAGGCCAAACGTGATTATATTCTGCCCAAAACATCAATCATGTTCTTCATTTCCTGTTGCATGGAGTCCAGGCGAAGTTTCATGCTGTTAATTTGGTCACGCATTTGATCTATGTGGCCATTCCACAGCATTATCTGGCCAATTAGTCTTTGCGCACTGTCTGTGGTGAAGTGCTCTGCCGCTTGGCCTTCCACAACCAGAAACTCACCTAAAACGAGTGAATAAAAACAAGGTTTACAATATGCACGCCAAAATACAGTAACTCAAGCTGGGGTGTCAGTCACTCACTTGGTGGGCTTGAAACCTCGCACACTTCCTCCACCTCTCCTTCCTCAAGGTCGTCGGGTGGGTGTGGTCTTGGGCTGGGGCTTGGGGTATCTTGGGCCTCAGGCTGGTGACTTGGGGGGGTCCTGAGATCCTTGGACTGTTGTCTGAGTCTTTTCTCCCCTATGAGATTAGAAAAAAAGGTAAAGTTAAAACACACTGATCTTTTATGTTTTAATAAATAAAGTAAAATGTTGGTTATGATTTTTTGCCAATTTTGCATCATAATAAATGTTGAAGACAGGATGAACATTACCTCTGAACAACAATTATAAAGAATGCATATTTTTGGGCAAGTTTCACAGATGCTGACACCTCAATGATCTCCTATGTGTATTACCCCTCAAAAATTTAGTTATGGTCACATAGTACACTAGAAAATGCATTTCCTTAGCAAAATGCGTGGGAATGCTGAATAGCTAAATGGCTAAAATGACCGCCATCAAAACTGCCCCATCATATTCCTCTATTATAAATCAGTACATGGTGTGTCTGTCCCCTCCCCCCCGGGCTCTGTAATCAGAGCTGAGATGCTCCGGCCACCTCCCCCCCCTGTGTATAACAGAAGCTTTGGTAACCATGGCAACAAAACAAACACAGTACACTCTGATTAATGTCTAAAATTACACGAAATGACCTCTAAACAAAAAGCTTTTCCTCCAAAAATTCTAAAAATATCAAACTGAAAAGATATAGCCAGATAGATGAATATTTAGTGAACATTGTAAAGTTTGTTTGGTGTCTCTAGGTGAAAGTATGAAGGAGCTGAAACTTTTGGGAGCGGAAGAAGAATTTGAGGATTTCAAGCATGCTCCCATTGAATTCAATGTTTAAAAAAGTGAAAAAAAACATATTATTTAATAAAGTATAAATGGTAGTAAAAAAGTTGAAAATGACCACACATCAGCTAAAAGAGACGAACATTTTAATAGTTGAATGGTTTTAATAGCTGAAAGTATGCAGAAGTTACGCAATGCCAAAAAACGTACGGAATAAAATTCCAATTAAATATTTCAAAAAATAAAATCGAAGAACAATAGTGGGACTGCTAAATCATTCCCACTAACTATAGTGCTCGTGAGTCCAGATGTGGAAACAGCTGCTGTGTCCTGTCCCTACATTACACTGAATCATTTTTGATGAAGCATTATATTTTCAAACACATCTACACCACATCAACTCATTGTGGGAATTCGCCAAATTATCAAGCCATAAATGTATGTCCAACCCTGTCCCATCGTATTTGGCGAAAAAATAACGTCACTTTATAAAGTATCCGATCTATTCCAAAGAACGGTATTTACGAACGATGCAGAAAAACCGCCAAAAATAAGGATCAGCATGCAAGTTCTGTATCTCAATAGTAAAACACAAGTACTTACTTTTTTTCAGCAGCTTCTTTATTCGCCAATATTGTTCTGGCTCACGACTTTTGATGTCAGACCACCGCTTCCGCAATTGTTCTTTGGAACGTTTTGTACCAAATTTCTCTTCCAGAGCGGTGACAACTGAGGACATTATTTTGTCCTTCCTCATATTGGGTCGTGTGTACGGTCCTTTTTTGCCATCGTAGTCCTCCCTTCTTAATATGGACACCATCTCCACCATCTCTTCAAAAGCCATGTTGGTGGCCTTATATCTCCTCCGGGATGTGGATGTTTGGGGCTCCGGGCTTTCCTCCGCGCTACTTCCACTTAATCGCTCCGCCATCTTTTGCTATCTACTCCCACTGCGCAACGAAGAGTGAAGGGGCGGGGCCAAATCGTACTCACGAACGTCAGGGGCGGGCGACGCAGGCGGAGCATGACACATGCGCAGTGTATATAAAGCTAGTACGATGGCCTACGTATGTCCGTGCGGAAGTAGCGAGCGGCACAAACGAAGGTAAGATTAAAGAGTGTGTGTGTGTGTGTGTGTGTGTGTGTGTGTTTGTGTGTGTCCCCTAGATTACAACACAAACTAATCCTGAGATTTGGGACTGACATTTAAGTTTTGATATTGTGTCTTGTCTTGCAGAATTAATGAATCCCTTTAAAGAGGAAGAGTTTTTGATCCCTTTCATTGATCTATATGAGCAGAAGAAAAACCTCTGGGAGGTCAAACACCCCCAATATTATAATCGTGATGTTAGGAAGGCAACACTGGCCACACTTTTAGAGTTTGTGAAGACTCGACTCCCCCAGGCAGACCTCAAGTTTGTGGAAAAGAAAATAGGTATCTTGCGTAATATGTATAAGCGGGAACACAGGAAAATCCAGGAGTCGCTGAGATCCGGGGCAGCAGCTGACCAAGTTTATGTACCCAAGTTGTGGTATTACCACAAACTGCGATTCCTGGATGAGCAGACCGAAGCCAGGCAATCCCTTTCCACCCTTCCCCCCACCCTTCCCCCCACCCTTCCCTCCAGCCTTCCCTCCAGCCTTCCCTCCAGCCTTCCATCCACCTCCACCCCAGCTGAGGAGTCCCAGGATGAACTGGGCCTTTTCACCATAGATGAAGTGGATGCGCCCAGCTTCAGCCAGGTATACTTTTTTTGAAGATTTTGGGATTGTGTAAATGTTATTAATGATGTTAAGGTGTTAATTTTGAAAGTGCTTCATCAAAAATCACTTCTGCACAAAGAGTAATATGTAGACATATCACTAGACAGTAGTGGCCAAATATATACGTAACTTCAGATCTTGTTGATCATCTGAAATAATGGTGTGGTCAAATAGATAGTCTTTACTATTTTGTGTAATTATCTTTGAAAGTTATGAGCTGAAAATTGTGTGTGATTGCATAACAGAAAATTACAACTATGTCCCTTTTTTTACACAGGATGACCTCAGCAAGGAGGAGGCCTTGCCCAGTGGGAGAGAGGAGGAGGCCTTGCCCAGTGGGAGAGAGGAGGAGGCCTTGCCCAGTGGGAGAGAGGAGGAGGCCTTGCCCAGTGGGAGAGAGGAGGAGGCCTTGCCCAGTGGGAGAGAGGAGGAGGCCTTGCCCAGTGGGAGAGAGGAGGAGGCCTTGCCCAGTGGGAGAGAGGAGGAGGCTGTGGCTGGGCCAAGTAGAAGCCGCACGGAGTGCCAGGTGCCTCCCCTCCGCATTCTCCACAAAAGGCCCAGGAGGATGACTGCAACAGAGCAGGAATCCCTAGACCTCATACGGGAAGCAAGCCTGATCCTGAGCAAACCTCCCAATGCAGAGGAGGCGTATGGCACCTATATAGCCTGCAGATTACAGGAGTTGGAAAAGGGCCAACGCCTCCTCTGTGAGGGTCTATTTTTCCAGGCTTACCAGAAGGGCTTGAGAGGGGAGCTTACTACTACAACCTATCTAGCAGATGAAGCCACTCCTACTCCTCCTCCTCCTCCTCCTCCTCCTGCCCCAAGTACACCACCAGAGGCACAACCTCCGAGGAAGGCTGCAGAGAAGCGTGGAGGGAAGGCTGCAGAGAAGCGTGGAGGGAAGGCTCCACGGAAGAGTCGAAAGTGATTGCCTGGTTTCTGTCTGTTCTGACTGTGCTCCCTGTGCTCCCTATAGTCGCAAGATACCTATTTTCTTGTCCTCAAACTTGATGTGTGTTCTGGGGGACGAAAGGCTTCCCAGATTCTAAAAGTGTGTCCAGTGTTGCCTTCCTAATTTTTTTGTTTATAAAATAAATACTTTTTGGTTTACCTTACATTCTTGCCTATGTCTTTTGATTAAAAAACGCCATTTTGTTTGGGAGTCGGCAGGTACAGGTCGAAAAGACTATGGGGTTGATTTGAGAAAAGCAAATAGTCTGTGCACTTTGCAGAGGGCAGTTGCCCTCTGCAAGTGCAATTGCTCCAGAGCATCAGAAATTATTTAAAAGCTTGACTTTGCAAAGAGTACCCAATCCTGTGCAAGTAAAAGAAAAAAAAAAACATTTTTGCTTGCACATGATTGGATGATGGAAGTCAGCAGAGCTGCTTCACATTTAATAAAGCTTGGGAGCAACTGCTCTTGCAGAGGGCAAATGCAATTTCCAAAATGCACAGGCTTTTTACCTTTAGGAAATCAACCCCTATGTGTGTTTTTGTCAAATAAAAAGAATTTATTTTGATTTTACATGATTTTAGGAATAAATCAGCAGAGCTTCCCCGAATTTAAGCTCTTCCCCTCAGTTTTTCAGCGACTGCACTTCCAACAAGTGCACTTGGTGTGCAATTTCTCAAGTGAACGTTTCACTTGATATTCTTAAATGATTTAAGCCTTTTGCCAAAAACAAGCTCGGGGGAAGCTCTGCTGTTTTTTTCCGAAAATCATGTCAAATAAAAATTAATTGTTTTGGTTTGGGCTTCCTTGCATGTGCCCCTCGGATCCACAGCGAACGCACTTCAAAATGCTCTTTATGTGGAATTATATGTATAATTAGCAATTGGAGTGAAAAATGATTTTGCCTTTGTTAAATACACCCCCCTATGTCTAATGAACAAGGGACAACAACCTCATTAAGGTTCTTTAAAACAACACAAAATATGAATGTTAATTGTGGTAACTTGAAAATACACACCAAAAATGTGGTTAGCATTTAACACACATTGTAAAATAGCTAAAGTGTGGAAATAAAAAAAAAAAAAAAAAAATATCTATTTTAAAATTTAAAAGTTATGGAGATCTGGCTGTTACAAAATATTATATTAGTCATGGCAGGAGGATAAATCATGAAGAAAGAAGTTTGTGAGAACTCTGTGTGAATATAAAGCAGAAAAACAACTTCATTCCTCTCGCATTATCAATCCTAAAAAAAGGCTGTATTAAAAGACGACAGAAGAGGAATGTGCTAGCTTCAAGACGAAGGCTAGTTTTACCAGACCGAGCGCTTCCGTCTTGTAATTGCTTCAGAGCATGCGTCAGTTTGAGTTCGTCGGACTAGCACACAGACGATCGGTTTGTCCGCTAGAAAGAAGAGTCCGTCGGATAAATTTTAAACAAGTTTCAAATCTAATTCCGTCCAACTTTTGAGAAAACAAAGTCCGCTGGAGCCCACACACATCGAATTGTCCGACGAAATCCAGTCCGCCGGGCAAAGTCCGCCGTAAAGTCCGCTCGTGTGTACGCGGCATTAGATGAACTAATCAGTGTAGCTGCCTCAAACAAGAAATCCGAGGGATAGGTTAAAGATAAAAGAAAATTATCATTACAAATAGATAACATATATACTGTCAGAGCAACAAATAGCCAAATAAACAACCAAAAAGCAATTTGTAACTTGAGGATATAGCGACATTGGTTTGCATAAAAATATTAATACAAGTCACCCTCAAAAATATATTAATGCATATACAGTATCTCACAAAAGTGAGTACACCCCTCACATTTTTGTAAATATTTTATTATAACTTTGCATTTGACAACACTGAATAAATTACGCTTTGCTACAATGTAAAGTAGTGAGTGTACAGCTTGTATAACAGTGTAAATTTGCTGTCCCCTCAAAATAACTAAACACACAGCCATTAATGTCTAAACCACTGGCAACAAAAGTGAGTACACCCCTAAGTGACAATATCCGAATTGGCCCCAATTAGTCATTTTCCCTCCCTGGTATCATGTGACTCGTTAGTGTTACAAGATCTCAGGTGTGAATGGGGAGCAGGTGTGTTAAATTTGGTGTTATCGCTCTCACTCTCTCATACCGGTCACTGGGAGTTCAACATGGCAACTCATGGCAAAGAACTCTGAGGATCTGAAAAAAAGAATTGTTGCTCTACATAAAGATGGCCTAGGCTATAAGAAGATTGCCAAGACTCAAACTCAGCTGCAGCATGGTGGCCAAGACCATACAGCGGTTTAACAGGACAGGTTCCACTCAGAACAGGCCTCGCCATGGTCTACCAAAGAAGTTGAGTGCATGTGCTCAGCGTCATATACAGAGGTTGTCTTTGGAAAATAGACGTATGAGTGCTGCAAGCATTGCTGCAGAGGTTGAAGGTGTGGGCGGTCAGCCTGTCAGTGATCAGACCATACGCCGCACACTGCATCAAATTGGCCTGCATGGCTGTTGTCCCAGGAGGAGGCCTCTTCTAAAGATGATGCACAAGAAAGCCCGCAGACAGTTTGCTGAAGACAAGCAGACTAAGGACATGGATTACTGGAACCATGTCCTATGGTCTGATGAGACCAAGATAAACTTATTTGGATCAGATGGTGTCAAGCGCGTGTGGCGGCAACCAGGTGAGGAGTACAAAGACAAGTCTGTCTTGCCTACAGTCAAGCATGGTGGTGGGAGTGTCATGGTCTGGGGCTGCTTGAGTGCTGCCGGCACTGGGGAGCTACAGTTCATTGAGTGAACCATGAATGCCAACATGTACTGTGACATACGGAAGCAGAGCATGATCCCCTCCCTTCAGAGACTGGGCCGCAGGGCAGTATTTCAACATAATAATGACCCCAAACACACCTCCAAGATGGCCACTGCCTTGCTAACGAAGCTGAGGGTAAAGGTGATGGACTGGCCAAGCATGTCTCCAGACCCAAACCCTATTGAGCATCTGTGGGGCATCCTCAAATGGAAGGTGGAGGAGTGCAAGGTCTCTAACATCCACCAGCTCTGTTTATGTCATCATGGAGGAGTGGAAGAGGACTCCAGTGGCAACCTGTGAAGCTCTGGTTGACTCCATGCCCAAGAGGGTTAAGGCAGTGCTGGAAAATAATGGTGACCACACAAAATATTGACACTTTGGGCCCAATTTGGACATTTTCACTTAGGGGTGTACTCACTTTTGTTGCCAGTGGCTTAGACATTAATGGCTGTGTGAGTTATTTTGAGGGGGCAACAAATATACACTTTTATACAAGCTGTACACTCACTACATTACATTGTAGCAAAGTGTAATTTCTTCAGTGTTGTCACATGAAAAGATGTAATAAAAAACTTACAAAAATGTGAGGGGTGTACTTACTTTTGGGAGATACTGTATAAATGTATAAATTCTAATTATATTTAAAAATCTCATAAAAATAAAAAATTCTGAAAAAAAAATTAAAAAACATCAAAAAAATTTAATTAAATAAAAATAAAAGACAACAATACTCAGCAGTTGCCTAGTTATTATTAATAAAGGAATTCATATCTCACTCAACATTCATTCCTAATAGAGTATAGGACTACAGTTGGTAAATTCAACGTATTTCCCATTATGAAATCTCCCTCATGTTATTGCTTCCTCTCCAGTGGGCTCTAAAACCCTCTATACCTTGCACTTTAAAACAAGTGGGGCCCTTCTGGTGACATAAAGCAAAATGTTTGGCTAGGTTGTGACTTTTTAGGCCTTTCTTAATATTTGTTAAGTGTTCCCCAATCCTGACCTGCAGTGCTCTTTTAGTCCTATCCACATATTGCAGATGGCACGGACATTCAAGGAGATGGACAACATTCGTGGTGAAACAAGTAAAGAACTGATCTATTTTATACATCTTTTGGGTAATGGCAGACTGAAAAGATTTTGTTCTGACAATATTGTGTCCGCATGGAAAGATGGTCATTCTGGATGTTCAATAACACTGAAAGTCAGGGCTTTTTAAAAAATTACCGATCGGGTAAAATGGGTCCCAACATCTTGTCGTTCCGCAGAAAATCTCTTTGCCACATAATGTTCAGAAAAAAGTGGTCAAAAAGGCCCATTCAAAATCAGTCTATACCCATTTCTGGACCTGGGGGCCAATAAATCATTCCTGTCCAAGGAAGAAACATCAGTATAGTATATCATCTTCTAAGGATGAAGTAGAATAACCTTTAGCTACAAATCTGTTTAATAACCTGAGCCTGTAAATACAAATCATCCAAAGCAATTTTTTTGTATTCTTAGAAACTGCCCCTTTGGGATGGCACACAGCCTTCATGGTTGACAGCTGCGCATTGTGACATACCAGTTGCAATCTTCTTTTTTTTTTTTGTCCAGAAACGGTTACCCTCCCTATACACAGTAAGATCCAGAAAATTAATTTTCGACCCACTATATTCATAATTCCATTTTATTCCCGAATTGTTAGAATTAAAATTGGACAGAAATACTGTCCACTTAGGCTTTCTTGTGTGCCTCCCCAAGTTAGTAGGGCATCATCAATGTAGGGCCTCCAAAAAAAATACCTCCCCTTGAGGTCTACCAAAAATGATTCTCTCCTCCTAGTGAGCCATAACTAAATTGGCCACACTGGGAGTGAATTTAGTTCACATCGCCACTGCTGTCCGCTGTAAATAAAATTCTCTGCTGTACCAGAAATAATTATGGTTCATACAGAAATCAAGTAAACATAAAATAAAATGTTTCTGCTGGTCCGGTAACAACTCATTCCCCTCTAGTAAGTACTCAGTCGCCTTAATTGCTCTACTATAAGGTATAATAGTATATAAGGATGACACATCTGCTGTTACAAGCAGACGGTCACCTTCCACCCTTAAGTCTTTAAGCGCATTAATGGTATCCCGTGTGTCTAAGAAAAGCAGGGGTACTACTAACCAACAGCTGAAGAAGAGTCAATGTACAGTATTTCCCAGCCCTAAATGTTATAGATTTGATTCTACTTAAAATTGGATGCTCAGGAGAGCGAATCAATAATTTATGGATCTTGGGCAGGTAATATATTACTGGTGGCCTAGGGGTTACTGGGACGAGAAATGCCTTCTCCTTTTTATTGATAATCTTATCATATGCTGTTAACCAGTTTTTCCAGACTTATTTTAAACTGTTGAGTGGGATCCTTTGGTAAAATGTAGTTGGTGTTTTTATCAGCTGACAAATTGGTAATTTCCTATTTATAGTCAAGCACAACAATGCCTCCCCCTTTATCCGCAGGACGGATCACTAAGTCCTTGCGGTCACATAAAGATCTGACACCTTGTATATAATGGTTAGACCTACTTCTGATCTGATATTCCTCAAGATCTTTTAACACTAATTCCTTAAACATCGTCAAACTTGGTGGTAATGCCCCAGGAGGATTAAAAAGGAATGCATTAGACAGCATAGTATGAACCACTTCCCCTGGTTCCTTTAGTAACCATATTTCTTTGCAACAGGATTGTTAAATGTTTCTTGATGTTCAACTTGCGTATAAACGTATGAATATCTATAAATGTGTCAAATTCACTTAATTACCTCGGTGGGGCAAACTTCAGACCTTTACTTAATAAATTAACTTCTGAATGTGTCAATTCGGTACTGCTGAGATTAATAATTCCATTATTATTTAAAACCTTCCCATTTTTGTGTCTACTCCTCTTTCCTCTTCTATACCCTCTCTTCTTTTTTTTTTTTTTTCCTTAGTGGTCTCCCCATAAGAAAGAAGGTGGTGGATGAGCAGGTCTATTGTATGTGTAAAAGTGGGACCCCTATAAGGGGTCTATCTTCTGTAGCACACCCCACGTAGAAGATGCAGATGGAAGGGATCCCCCACTCCCACACAACCAGGCACACCAAATCTTCACAGTCACACAGAATCAGAGAACAGTCCGTAGCTGTGTTTTTGTTATTTATTGAGGAGGTAATAACTTGGACAGGGATGGGAAGCTATGGGATGCCAACTTGATTTGACCAAGATCTTTAGGGACAACTTCCTATTTACAGTCTCTTATATACAGCCTCCTATATATAGCTCCAACTTCTTTAGCCTTCCATCTGCAAACTCTTTGTTCATTTTTTCTGTACAGCTCTTGCTGGTTCACTCTTGATGTAACTGTTAGGTCAGTTCAGTAGCAGCCCATTACAGACAGGAGCTCAAAGTCCCTTAAAAGTAGCACAATTAGAGTGAAACAGCTTCCCTTGTGGCCACTGATCCCAGCACCACTTCTTCAGGCAATACCAGTCCATCTGGCTGCATCTGCCCCTTTCTGCTGCCTCTCTACACCAGTCTGCCGGACTGACTCTTCCTCAGCCCACCCGGCTGACTCTCGAAAGATCTCCCAGGGAAAAGATAGAAGACTTAAGCACACCACTGTCTTCAAGGGAGTCTGGCTATATGTGGCAGCCGCCTTCCTTTGTTAGTCCCCACAATGTTGCACTACTCACTCTGTTCTCTTTTGCTCCCATGCCACCAGGAAGACCGTCACCCTTTGTGTCTTTGGCCCTCAGGGCTACTGACCGCCTCCTCAACACTAAATCTCCATTTTCCACCCGACTTCCCCTGCTGGCATGGCCCATGTCTGTTTATTAGGTGAACTCAGTCCCCTGCCAGCCCACTACTGGGGAATGGCTGATGCCTCATAAATATTCAAGGCAGCCCCTCTTAACCCCCACCCTCTAGTTCTAGAAGATTCTCCAACCTTCTAGGGGGAGGCACCAGAAAGATGCCAGGATGAGTCTTTTAGCCCTGACCTCTAATAAACCCTGACCCAATTAAGACTCACCAGCTTAAATGTGAGTCAGAGTATGGTTTGCCTACACTCTGATTTCTTGTTCAAGGCAGCCTGAATGTATTGTAAATAAGGAGAATTTGGGGGAGGATGAGCGCCCTCTGGTGTTGGCTGGCTTGTAACCTACAAAGATTTATTGTTTCTTTTCACTGCTACTCTGATGCCTCAAGAAGACATTCAAATTAACTAAACGTATGATGGGCGGAGAATAGCAATGACATCATCTCGCTAGCCTGTAACACTAGTGATGTGGTTTTAAATGCTTTTAATGCTCTTATGTTTGTTAGTATCTTTACTTGGCTTTTAATAAATTGTTATACAGTACTTCACTATGGGATATTATTATTCTTTCCTTGGTATGCATCCATGATGGTGAGTTTAGATTTATTGAACGATTTCAGGATCATGCTTTGGCACATTATCCCTATGAGAGGGACCTTAGGCATTGTTGGCTCAGAGGCTAAGCAGATTGGAGCCATCCATCCATCTATATGGGATCCTTTGTCATCTTAACGCGATTTTAGAACTATGTGGGGTCTAGGCTTCTGATAAGGGACCTCTTTTTTCACATGGTGGCTAGGGCACTTTTGGATTTATCAAGATTTTTCATTTCACGGTGGACTTTTCTCAGTTAATATTTGGACTTTATTTATTAATGAATTTATTTGTTTATTTGTTAAATTTGTTTGTCAATGTGGAATGTTTAGTGACCGAACAACATGTACAATGTGGCCGTATTTTATAACCACTGGGTTTATTTTTTTATTTTTTACTGTATATATAGGAAAAAAAAGACTAATATAAAATATACCAGGAAAGTGCAACTCCTCCCCTCCAAAATGAACCCTTTTTGGAAAGTAGAAACCCTGAGGTGAACTCACTTTTTTGGCAAAAAATTTTTTCAGAAATTAGGAAACGTGCTGGCATTGAGGAGGTTAAAACAAAATTTACAACTTTAGTTCCAGCTGCTGCTGTGGTTGTACTGTGTTTGGGAAATTAGTTCCTCTTTCCTCTGAGGACTCACAGATGAAACATACACTATTTACATCATTTGATCACTATGATTGGCCTCTCTATGACCAAACACAACCCACAACAATAAAATCAGTCTGTATATGCAGTATACCATGCTTGTTATACTCACTGTGGAACCTAAAGGGGTTAATCATCCGCATTGTGTAAAAAAGGCTGTTTGATCCTGTCTTCTCTGATCCTCCCCTTCCTTTACTGTCCCCGATCCATCTGCTAATAGAACAGAGCCCTGGAGGCACTCTGTATATATATGCTCAGTTTGCTAGAGAGTATTTTTTTTTTCTTGGGGGGGGGGGGGGCATGGGATCAGCACAGGACCAATCAGCACTGTCCAGACAGAGGGTCTGGGGTCATGCAGCCCTATAGGACAGTCAGAAGAGAATGGAAACTCCTCCTACAAGTTTTAACAAGACATTCATAGAGATAACAAGACTGCTGTATACTATTAAAAGGTATTTAGCTGTTTATATTTACTAAAATAATTGCATTTCCATGTTCTGTGTGCTGCGGGAGACCAGATATAGTGAATGCAGGCTCCTGGCTTGGTTTAGTAACACTTTAAGATAATGGGCCTTACAGATCATCTCTGTACACAGTATCTGTGAATGGAGCCATCCACAGACAGCCCAGTTCACAGACATAAAAAGCACAACAGCTGATGCTTTATTCAGTGCCTTTTATAAATAACTGCCCACCACATCTTTGTTTAAAGACATAGGGCAGTAGTAAAGCAATTAAAGTGAGCCTGTGCATAGTAAAGCATTTACATACATTTACATACTCTGAACAACCAGCCTAAGCACATTAAAACAAGCCCTCACTGACTTGTGTAGCTGCAGGCATTGTGGGGACATTCATCTTCAAATTCATAACAGAAGCTTGACTTAGAAGCGTGAAAACTTTGACACTTTAAAGCGGTAGTAAATTGCAGTTGAAGAAAATAAAATCCCCTGCAAGGCAATGTCATAATGCGCCAGTGTAGCACCCTCTACTTTAGATAGGTGCTAGAAGTAGGATTTTTGTAAGTGCAGGTAAATTTAATCAGGCCTAGCTGTTTTGATCTGTGTGGGCTGGGAGTGGCTCAATGTAGGCCGGTGACTCACAGATAGCATCATCTTTCGTTTAGCTCCCTTCTGCTTCTAGAAGATTCTAGAAGGAAGGAGGGGAAGAGAGGTGGAGCTGTCTGGGGTGTCTCAGGGAGCTCTGACCAATCCCCAAAGAGTATTGGCAGTGGGCAGGCCTCCTTGATATACCCAGGGTCAGCCCAGCTGGGGTGGAGTTATTGGGTGGAAGAAGCTGGAGATGGAGCACTAGGTTTTCAGGGGTCCTTGAGGCACTCCCCAGTCTGGGGGGGGGGGGGGGGGTGACCTTGGGCCTGAGGGATTTGGGTGCAAGTCGGAGCCTTGCTGAGAAACGAAGGATCTGGACAGGAGGCACAGAGAGGAACCGAGAGACAACCGGAGCTAGTGTTGCTGGGCAAGTCTCCAGGAGGTATCCACTGGAGTGCAGCCAGGAAGGCTGGTGAGTGACAGGCACAGTGGGGAAAAGCTGGGGGGGCATGATGGTGGAATGATGTTTGCAGTCTGAGATGGATGTAGAGCCAGCAGGAGAGACTGTGATATCATGGGCAGTGAAGTCAGGCAGCTGCGGTCAGGAGGGCTGGCAGGGCCTGAAGAGGACTGACTGGGAGCAGTAGTCCACCATAGGACAGCTAGCACTAAAGGAATTTTTCTTCCATCTTGTTGCTACACAAAAGGGACCCGCGGTCCCTGCCTGAAAATGGCAGTTAAGGAGGCCTGACAGAATCAGAGTTGGACCTACCATGTGCTAACTGTGCATGGAACCAAGTATTGTACAGGAGAGAGAGAATTAGTCTACAAATAGGCGTTGTGCTGGAGGAGACTGAAGCTCTAGAAGTGTAAATAGAGGTTCCAAATGATCAGCTTATTGATTCCATTATTGATTATGGGCATCCCATAATTTCCCTTACCCTATCCAAGTTCAAAATCCTTCAATAAAAATACAAAACAAACATATGGACATTGTTTCTAAGGAGGATGGGAAGTGAATGCTGGGCTGGGCAGGGAGACAGGTGGACCACAATATCCAGCAGCCCCTATGGGGGTACCGATACACTAGTATGCATCACATACTAGCACATTATGAGAGACTTGCCTTAAAACGAAGCCCTCCAGCGTTGCGCTGTCACCGTTGAGAGGTCTTCCAACTTCACCCAGTCTTTCTTCTGGGTTTGTGGTCTCCAGCTAAATGACCTCACTTCCATGCATGCGCGTGGAAGCTGGCATTTACAGCACGGGCTCTGAAGGTCCACCACAATATGCCGGACCTTCAGAGCGCATGCGCCGGTGACTTCACTGGCTGCATGCACTCTGAATATCTCCTAAACAGTGCAAGTTTAGGAGATATTCACAGTACCTACAGGTAAACCTTATTACAGGCTTACCTGTAGGTAAAAAGATGAAAAAGGGAGTTTACTACCACTTTAAAGCTAGGAACTCCTAGAGAGGCTGAACATAAAGTATCCAAATGCAATGACCTAGTCCCAGACTGAATGGCATTGCAGCCCTCCTGATATCGGGAATCTTTAACTGTACAAACAATTATTATAATAGTATTATTTTACTGAAAGGGTACTTGATGATTGGAATAAACTACCAACAGAGGTAGTGAGACAATCAACAGTAAATGGCTTCAAACATGCTTGGGATAAACATAAGTCTATAGCGGGACATCAAGGTTAAAGGTTGTCTGTTTGGCAGAAGCTCTAGATTGAAGGTTAATATTATAGAAAAAACTTCTTCTTTTTGTTTAATCTTTTAATGGCCTAATAATTTTGATCTTGCAATTTTCAACTGGAATTTGCTACAGCACGAGTGTATCTTTCAACATGGTTCTCGTTTCTGTTTTTTAACAATCATAATTTTCTATAAAAAATGACAGTCATGGAGCATGCAAAGGTTAAATCAACAAGCGCTTAGTTTCCTCTCTGGTTTCTGACATTGCAGAGGCAGCAGGAATTGACCAAGAGTGAAGAGCCTGGTCCTGTCGTCCATGAGTTCCTGAAAGTGAGGGAGAATCTCCGGAAATCCAAAACAAGGGATGTGCAGAGCCCCCCACCTCCTGTCAGCTGAAATCTCCCCTCCATTATATTCTACAGGATCCAACTGATCGGATAGTTCCATTGTGAATGCTGATGTTCACCAAAGGGACCAGAGGACATCCATAGAGGTCACCACTGATGAACGCTGACCTAATTAACATGTGCTTTTTACCCTCTGAAAAAGAGAGGAACATAAAGGTTGCCCATATCTTTAGATGGTCAAATTAGGACAAAATGATCAGATTCCTCTATTCACCGATGAGGATATAGATGTAATGATTGGAGCTACCATGGAAAAATAGACATGTATCTTCTCTGCCTTATCCTACAGCCATGGTTTTAGTCTTTCAATCCCAAAGAATGGTTGAGTGTTCCATTGTCACCAGGAATCATTCAGAATGTATTTTTAAGCCCAACTATTTTATTTTTAGCTGTGTATAAAATGTTTGTATAAAATGTTGCTTGCATGTTTTCATTATATGCTCAGTTTTGTGACAGGTTCAATTTCTGCTTAGATCATTGCTGCTACTGCGGCTTTTACAACAGCCTGCTTGAAAATAATGAGCATTCTATTGTATGGACATTTGTTTAACAGTTTCCCGTCCGCTGCACTACGATATACGTCGGCAGAATGGCACTGGTGGGCAAAAGGGTGTACAGGTACGCCCCCTTTAAGAAGCGGCACTGCGGACGCGTGTGCGTTCTCCGTGACCACGGGTCCCGCGGACTTGATGTTCGCCGGGTGCCCGTGATCGTGTCACGGAGAGGTCGAACGGGGAGATGCCTTTGTAAACAAAGCATTTCCCAGTTCTGCCTTGTGTCATGACAGAGATCACTGCTCTCTGTCATCGAGAGCAGTGATCACTGTCATGTATGTTGAAGCCCATCCCCCCCCCACAGTTAGAATCACTCCCTAGGACACACTTAACCCCTTCATCGCCCCCTAGTGGTTAACCTCTTCACTGCAAGTGTCACTTACACGCTGTATAAATGACAATGGTCCCAAATTAGTGTCAAAAGTGTCCGATGTGTCCACCATAATGTCGCAGTCACAATAAAAATTGCAGATCGCCGCCTTTACTAATAAAAAAAAAATTAATAATAAAAATGCCATAAACTTTCCCCTATTTTGTAGACGCTATAAATTTTGTGCAAACCAATCAATATACGCTTATTGCGATTTTTGTTTACCAAAAATATGTAGAAGAATACATATCGGTCTAAACTGAGGAAAAAAGCATTTTTTTATATATTTTTGGGGATATTATATCAAAAAGTAAAAAAATATAGCTTTTTTTTCAAAACTGTTGCTCATTTTTTGTTTACAGCGCAAAAAATAAAAAACGCAGAGGCGATCAAATACCACCAAAAGAAAGCTTTATTTTTATTTTTGAGAAAAAAAGGATGTGAATTTTGTTTGGGTACAACGTTGCACGACCGCGCAATTGTCAGTTAAAGCGACGCAGTGCCGAATCGCAAAAAGTGCTCTGGTCAGGAAGGGGACAAATCCTTCCGGGGCTGAAGTGGTTAAATTGAGATCTGTTTGGAGAATTTGTGTTATACTCTCTGTGCCAATGCAAAATGATGTCATGATGGTCATAATGTGAGAAAAACACATTACAGTCATCTCTATTTTCAAAGACAGTTTGTGAAAAACAGCCTGATTTCCCCCATCTTTAAAAGTCAGTGGATAAGAGAAATTGTCAGTGAAAATACTTTGGCTGGCTCCCCACTGTGATCTCAAGGACTTGCAGTTTACACTCCCCAGTCTTGCTGCTGTTAGGTTTATTGTTTGCCAGGTCCACCTGGTATCCTAGCATTCAATGACTTGCTTGCCTGGGCCCCAGCATTCAAAGGAGGAAGATGCAACTTTCTACTTCCGACCTTCTCCACCTAAGTAGTGCTCCACTTCCCAGCTTCCTCCATGCTAGGAATGTGAGTCTGAGGTGAAGGGGACCCAGGATGCTAAAATAAGAGTGGAGTGGGGACACTAAGGTAAGGGGGGGGCACTGAGGTAAGATGGAAGTGAGGACACTGAGGTAAAAAGGGACACTGATGTAAGGAGGGAGTAGGGACAATGATGTAAGGAAGGAGTGGGGACACTGATTAGAGAAGGGACTTTGATGTAGAGGGAAACTCTGATGTAAGGGGGGGGGGGGGGATCTGATGTAATGGTGGGACTCTGGTGTAACGGGGAACATTGTGTACTCGGAAGTAAGGGTGAACTCTGTGGACTCTCATGTGAGGGGGATCCAGGGACCCTGATGTACTGTATGGGGGAAGGCTGGGGCTTCTTTTGTAAGTGGGGACTCTAGAGACAATTATGTAGGAGGGAATGCTGAGGAATCTGATATAAGGAGTAACAATGGGGACTCTGATGTAAGGGAGGATTGTGATGTAACGGGGGGACTCTGCGAACCCTTGGTGTAAGGGGTAATGCTGCGGATTCAGATGTAATGGGGGACTCTAGTGTTAGGTGAGACTCTGATGTAAGGGGGGACCATGGTGTAAGTGAAGACTCTGATATAAGGGGGACTCTGGGAACCTGGATGTATAGGGGAATTCTAGGGACTCTGATATCAGAGGGGACTCTGAGGACTCTGATGTAAGGTGGGGTCTCACATGAATATGGGGCTCTTCCTGACTGCTGCACTATATATGTTGTTTTGTTTGTTACTTACCCCTACCCCTGAGCCCTGCTGTCTATACATTATGCTGTACATTGCATAGTCAAGACCAAAGTGCTCATAGTTTCAACAGTTGTTGGTTTTAAGTTCTTTTTAAGGTAGGCCCATTTAGACAAAGCAAAATCTTTTTCTGTGCAGAAAGTCCTATGTAATGGAAATGTTTACTTTTCTTGAAAAAAAAAGATCCTTTGTCCTGAGGTTTATGTCTGTCTGTGAGACTGTTAATTGTGGCACAATAATTAGGAGTATTCTGTGGGTACAAGGACTGTGGTATATTTTGTGTAGTGTATACAGTGACTATGCAAGATTCTGTTTAATGATCTTCTTCAAGCACCTCCAACTGGCCAACCACACCTTGTTCATTTCTTCTATCCCAGGTTGCCCCAGGTCTTTCAGGTCAGTCATGCTCACATTTGTGATGTTGTTTTGTCCTTTTAATTGTAAAGCCAGCCAGATTATTTGTTATGAATATTGTTAATGTTTACATATTGTTTATACTGTTTAAATATTGATTGTGCTCGGACCGTAACCTTTCCATGTTTTTTTCCAACACTGCTGGAACCAATGCACATCATTTATCTGCATGTATAAAGATCCTTAACCCCATTCTGTTTTTTTTTTTTTTTTTTTGCAGTACTATGGTCCTGAAACCTGAAGATTATGAAGCCACTATACCTGACTATGCACCTTTTTATCCCTTTAGAGTCCTCATTTTTATTTGTAGCTTTTTAATATCTTATTTGTCTTTATAATATATTATACAACAACCAGTGAATGCTCAAAGAAAAGAGAACCTATTAAATCCTGTTAATATATTGTAGAAATCCTGCAAGTGTACAAAATCAGCTTAATGTAAAAAAATCAAAGTGTGTTAATGTTTTAAAATCTTTGTTTCTACATGTAGTATGTAGTGATATGTGTTACAGCCATATTTGCTCATAAGTTAACTTTTGTGGGCCATTCTGATTGAGGTGATGGGTCTGTAAAAAAATCTCCTGACTATTTTACACTCATCTCTCCAATGCTGCCCCACCGCTTCTGTGGCAGTAACTGAAAAATCCCCCTTCCTTCTGGGCATGGGAGAACATTTGACCTGTAAGGGGGTGTTGGGATAGTTTTAGTTGGGCCACTAGATGGCACCCTTCCTAGGATATAAAGAGTTTGGGTGGAGAGTCTGAGAAGACAGGACTGAAAGTGGCTCCCATGGAAATACATGGGGCCCTTCTTTCAGAGATGTAGCCATTTGAGCAAGTAGTTTTCCCCCATCTGGGTGATATCTGGAGAACTCCTGATACCCTAGATAGGACTGGTACTGAGGGACAAGAACAATGATGCCTGAAATGGGCAAGATGCTGACAATCGGCAATTGGATTTTGTGAGAAGATGTATGCTCTAATGTAATGAAAGTAAAGCATTGAAAACTGACTGGACTCGTCTCTGTTTTTGGTTGGTGGCCTATTCCTAGACCTGGTACTGGTTCAGCCTGGAAGGAAGCTGTAGGTGCCTTGTGAAGGTACTGTGCATATTATGGTGAATTAATACTTTAGATGCTCCCACAGGAAGTGGGTACTCACATTAATGCAGATGCTTGTCTAAAGGGCTGTTAGAGGTATATAGGGATGCAACATTGTACCAATGTTTTATTGGCCCTGCCTACAGAATTCCTCCCAATGATGCATTGTTTGGACCTAGTGGCCAATTGCTAGTCTGAAACACTGTCACAGGAAGGGGTGGTACTCTTTTTAAGTTGCAACACCTGCACTAGGGTCCTCAGGTCACGGCATTTCACCAGCGTTGCTCAGGCAGACAAAGTCTTTTAGTTCCACATCTTGGTGGCCACGCTAGCTACTATCACGTACATTCAGCACCATGTCACATGTCACAGGCAGATCAGGGATCGCCAGCCTGGTTCATCCACCTCTTGTAAAAAAATAAGAATAAAATAAAAAATAAATAAATAAAATAAATGATCGTTCACGGTTGCTTTCGCCACAGGTGCACCTTTCGTTCTCCCACCACAGAGCTCATGTTCACTCTGGTCAGGTGGTTTCGTTTGGTTGGCACGTCATTATTAGGTTGCAATTTCCGGTTTGTATTTTCCATCACTTCTTTCAGTGCATACGTCATGGTGTTGTTGCAGGTGGATTCTACACTTTTCATTCAGGAACGACAAGGTGTGTTCTGTGTGTCTTTTGGTTCAGGGGTCATAACTAAGGGCATTACAAACCATGATCTGTCATGTGTACAGATCCGTGCAGGCTGAGGTTTAGTTTTTAATGATTGTAATTGCAATCTTCTCACCTGCACAGCATACGTCATATGTGCACGTCACATACATTCCTATTTCTGCCTACCACGGTCTGTAGGTACCAAGCCCCGAGTGTTTGTTTTTAATTGCCTGTCCCAGCGCACCAGGTTACTCGGGCTCGCTTAATACTCACGTAGGGGGTCACGATCATTAGAGTCACTCATGCGCTGTTTAATTTCTCATCAGCACCACTCACCATTTCATAGTCGAGGGTTAGGGTTGGTGCTGGGTTGGTGGTTGGGCTGACTATATTTAGTTGGTTTTTCCACAGATTGGAACATGTCACACGTGTCGGAGAGTGACGAATTTGCCTTCATCCCTCCTACGCCAGTCAGGGGCTCAGAGCACGGAGGTACTCCATCCCTAATGAACTAGACTATTCCTAAACTTATTGCTGAGCTCCAACGCAGGGGCATTCCATTCCCGGCCACGGCCAGGAAAGCGGAGTTGTTCAGACTTCTCTTTTCAAACCCATCTCAGCCACAGTCATCTACCAGTGCAGAGCATGTGTCTTTGTTTACTTCACTAACTCAGATCCACGCAGTGTTAAACACACTCTCCACTTTTGTTCAACAATTACAGGACAGGATGGATGTGATGGAGGCCCAGCCAGCCAGAGTGGAAGTTCCAGTAGCTCCCGCAGGCCCTGGGCCTTCCGGATCCTCTGTAGGTAACACCAGTGTACCATTACCTCTGGCTGTTCCCTCTATGTTAAGTGTATGCCATCTGTATCTCCTGCCCATTTCATTTCTACTAATCTGAAGAAAGACATTTTGGAAGGGAAAAACATCAATTTGGCATCCCTGCTCATAGCGTTACAGGACGTTGTGGAGAACAAGGCTTAGGCTTGTGGGGAAGTCTCATGGATCCTCAAAACCTGTGATCCTAGGCTTAACCAAAAGCTGAGCATTGCCAAATTTGTCCTCTTTTTGGTATCTACAGGGATGTTATTTGTGCAGTCTGGATCTGGCCCACAATTATGGTGGTTCCACGTTCTACGATTACCACCGGTCTTTTTCGGCTAAGGTCGTTGCTACTTGGGGAAAGTTTCAGTTGGTCACATGTTGGAGCAACAGTGACACTGAGCTGTTCTGTAGGCATTTTGCCAGTCAAAAATCTCCAACTTGTGCCAACTGTCAATCATCTGCCCACACTGCTAACTGGTGTCCTAACCTGGATCATCTTGTTTCCACGGGGTCCAACAGGCCGTGGCCCAGTGGTTCTTCCACAGGGCCTTCTGGTCAGTTTGATAAACTGGGCAGACCCATACATTTGTTAGGCAAGGCTCAGCTGTGTAACAACTTTAACTACACGGTCTGCAATTACAACCAGTGCAGACTCCTCCATATTTGTGCCAGTTGTTTTAGGGCACACCCCAAGTCCGCCTGTCCCATCAAGGCATCTAGTTCCTCATGACTGAGCCAGGTTAATATCCCTAGGTTAGAGTTCTGGTTGATCCACCACCCTTCCCAGGCTCTTAGGCAGTTTCTTGTTGATGGCTTTTCTGAGGGTTTTCACATAGGCCTTATCACCCTACCTTTGGAGCCGTTTGAGTGTGCCAATTTGATATCTGCTGCCTGCAACGCCCGGTTAGTAGATGAATTATTGCCGGACGAGTTAGCCAAGGGTTTCGTCACTGGGCCTTTTGTGTCTTCACTATTTAGCATGTGGAGGGTTTGCTCCATTGGTGTGGTTAAAAGTAAATTTTCCAATAAATTTTGTTTAATCCTATGATCTGTCGGCTCCTCGTTCATCACCTATACCTAGTTTAAATTCGTTCTTTCCATCAGAGTAATTTTCATTACAATATTCTTCTGTAGACTTGGCCATTCAGCATATCTTACAGACGGGTAAGGGCACATGGCTGTCTAAAGCAGATATTTTGTTTGCCTTCAAACTTCTCGCCATCAAACTATCTCTCTGGCAATGGCATGGGTTCAAATGGTGGGAGCAATATTACTTTGTCACAAAACTCATATTTGGCTCCAAAAGCAGTCTTTGGCTCTTTAATACATTTGCCTCAGCTCTAAATTGAATCTTGTCTTCTCAGATAGGGTGTGGCAAGGTCATTCATTACTTGGATGATTTTTTATTGTTAGAAAGAATGTCCCCTTAGCTGCCCACAAGATCGATGGGCCTTCCACCGTGATTACCTTTTTAGGCATCACCTTGCCAGTCTGCCTCAGGACAAGTTGGTCAGGATTCGAGGTATTATACACAGTCTGGTCAGGTCCTCGGTTTGCTCTAAGAAAGACCTGCAGTCACTATTAGGCATGCTCAACTTTGCCATGAGGATTATTCCTCAGGGCAGGCCATTTATGTCTAGGCTTTTGGCTCTCCTTCCTCTCTACCAGGACGCTGATTCGGCATTGTAATTGCAGGCCGATACTCGGAAAGATCTGCTGATGTGGGATCAGTTCTTGCATGATTGGAACAGGATCTCTATGTTCATTCATCCACCTACGACCTCGTCTCCCAAAGTTTTTTTGGATGCCGCCACCTCAGTAGGTTTTTCAGCTGTTTTTGGGTGTCGGTGGTTAGCAGGCCCTTGGCCCCCGGAGGTGTCAGACAATCCCGGGTTTGCCCAGACATCCGCACTTTTTTAAAATTTATCCAATAGTGGCTGCAGCTGTCGCCTGGGGTCCCTCTTGGTCTGGGCATACAGTGTTTTCTTCACCAATAATGCGGCCACTGCTGAGATTATCAATAAGGGTAGATCCGGTTCTCTCCTGATAATGTCTTTCATGCTTAGGTTGACATGGTTGGCCCTCAGGCATAATTTTCATTGCCAAGGGGAGTTCATAAGTGGGGTCTATAATGTGCCTTATCTCGTTCTGATTTCCGGCGTTTCTTCCAACAGCATCCAGAAGCAGATTGGGTGGGCAAGCCGGTTCCACCTTTGGCCCTGTTGAGATTGGATTAAGCGCACTCAGGGTGCAGGCGTCCATCCTGGTAAATGCGTCACTGTCAAGAAACATGTTCAGGGCGTACAAGACAGCGTGGAGGTGTTTGTGTGGCTTCATGTCCCCCTATCCCTGCAACCAGGTGGGAGATGTTAAGAACATGATGACTTTCATGGCCTAGTGTCATGACAAGTTGTCACTGTCATTTAACACCATTAAGCTATATCTTTCGGGTATTTAACACTTCTCACTTCTCCATCCTGACAGACTGTCCTTTTTTGCAGCTCATCCTATCAAAGCCATGCTCAAAGGTATCCAGAAAACACAGAGGAAACCAAGGGTGACATGTTTTCCTATCTCCGGTCAGTTGTTCTGTGAACTAGCAGAGTTGTTGTCCCTTTCACCCTCTGGGGTAGGTCCCAGCCTGGTCCTCAAGGTGGCTATCTTCCTCAGTTTCTTTGGTTTCCTCAGGCCTGGGGAGGTGTCCCGAGCTGGACTTAACACACTGAAAGGTAGTCTTACCAGGTTACCTGATAATTTTTCACTTCAACTCCCCAACAACCAGAGCCGGCAGACAGGGCAGGGTTTTGTGATCAATTACTACAAAACCAACGCTGTCTGGTGTCCAGTCGAGATTTTGGATCAGCTCTCCTCCATGTTTGCAGCACAACCTCTCGATAGCCCGTTGCTTCTCTTCCCCACACAGGCTCTTACTTCCAGTCAGTTTATCCCGCATGTTAGGATTCTGATTGCTAACTTGGGGTTAAACCCAAAACAGTTTTCGGGTCATTCTTTCAGGATTGGGGCAGCATCCGCAGCATTCCAAACAGGGGGTCCCATCCCATGTCATCAAATACATGGGACGCTGGCAATCGTCTTGTTACAGTCGGTACATTCCTGATCCCCATGTGGAGGTCAAACTTGCTTTTGCTACTTTGTTGGATTAATTATTTGTCATGTGTTACATTAAATTCACATCACTGTACCTGGTCGGTGTCGCTTTTTGCCCTCTTTTAAGCATACTCTCATGGGCGACCATGGCACACCTCAGGTCGCTATTGGTTGGGGTTACGTCTCCTCCAGTATCCAGACTCTGACTACAAGTTAGAAGGCTGGCCATTGGCTAGCCTGTATTTGTAGGAGAAGTCGGGGCCATATAATCCCCCCTCCTCCCCTGCATACTCGTCAGCCAGCGTTTCCGGGTTCCCTCCCACCCATTCCCCTTTTTTTCCACATTCCATACTCAGGGTATGCCCTCTTTTAAGCATACTCTCACGGGCTACCATGGCACACCTCAGGTCACCATTGGTTGGGGTTACGTCTCCTCCAGTATCCAGACTCTGACTACAACTGAACTTAAGTACAGGACCCATTCAAACTTACAGGTGTAAACCTTTGAGTTTTAATATATTATAAAGCAGAACAATGCATGTGTCATAGGAAGCAATGTTAATCAGTGAGGCTGTTCAGATCGGTGCAGTGGGGTTTATAAAATGCGGCACGTTCAGTTTTTTGTGCTTTTTCATGTGCTGTTAAAAGAATAATACAAATGCGCTACAATGCAAGTAAAAAAACAAACGGATTATAAAATGGACAAAAGCAGACACAGATGTGATCCTGGCCCTAAAGGTTAGCTAAAACCAATAACAAAAATGCAGTATGTTACAGCTTACAGTCCTTAGCTTAAAAAAAAGAAAACAAATGCAACCACCACATCTAAGAACATTTTCATAAAATGCAGAAAATACCAGTTGATCCTGCCAGAAATGCAGTGTGACTTCCTGTGAGGTTCACCGGCAAATATTTTCCTTCCTATGCAATTTACCAATTGCGCCGCCCCTCATGTAATGAAGATGTAGGGATACAGACAAGTCTGTAGTCCATATTAGCAGAGCAACCCAGGGTGACAACAAAGGTTCTCTCCATTGATACAGTGGAGGGGTGATGTAGCCACCCAAGCACTGTGTGTTATTTGCAGGATCACCAGGTGAAAATAAAGCAAAAAAAAAAGTAAAAAACAAACAAACAAATGCAGCCACTGCACCAAGGACTAGTATAAAATGTTTTGATTAAGACACAATTTAACCACTTGCTGACCGACGTACATACATAAGCGCAGTAGCAGCCATGATCTTGGTAACTTTTTTTCAACTGGCCATTGGCTGTTTTGTAAAAGTGATCTGAGTGACTTTACAGCTGCCTGGCCACTTTTACTGTGCTTCACAGGAGTACCCCATCATCCCACTGTCTCTGGGGAGCCTGGGACCACAGTAAAAGGCTGGAGTGGCTTTTCACAGTAGAGATGGAGGAACATCCATTCCTCCATCTCCTCTGTGACAAATGAACCCAGAAGTGACAATGCGATAACAATAAAGTGAAATTAAAAAAAAGTGTGAAAAATACATTTAAAGTGGTTGTAAAGTCAGAAGGTTTTTTTTTTTTTCTTAATGCATTTTCTGCATTAAGATAAAAAAACCTTCTGTGTGAAGCAGCCCCCCTCAGCCCCCCTAATACTTACCCGAGCCCCATCTCGATCCAGCGATGTTGCAGGAGTGTCTCAGCTGCTCAAGACACTCCCTCCTCATTGGCTGAGACAGCAGGGCAGCGCCATTGGCTCCCGCTGCTGTCAGTCAAAGTCAGTGAGCCAATGACGAAAAGGGGGGGTGGTTGAGGCAGAACCGCAGCTCTGTGTCTGAATGGACACACAGAGCAGCGTCTCGGCTCGTGTGCCCCCATAGCAATCTGCTTGCTGCGGGGGCACTCGGCAGGGGGGAGGAGCCGAAGGCGAGGGACCCAAGAGGAGAAGGATCTGGGATGCTCTGTGCAAAACCACTGCACAGAGCAGGTAAGTATAACATGTTTGTTATTTTTAAAGAAAAAAAATGAGACTTTAGTATCACTTTAAATAAAATAAATGAATTTTTTTTTTTTTTTTAGCAATTTAAACATGTTCATACACACACAAATGCAAACCTGCACATAAGTCTGGAACACATATGTAAACAGCAATTGCACCACACATGTGAGTGAGATCAATAATTCATGGGCCATAATTCATGATTAACACTAAGCTTATAACCAAGGATAAGCTCCGGCGTGTTCGCACAACCCACATGCAGAGCCAGCCAGGAAGTCGGCACTGCGCTGCGCTAATCACAGGCAGGGAGACATTTACCCGATGCGCGGTTGCAGAGATCGGGAAATGTCTCACTGCCTGTGATTAGCACAGCGCAGTGCTAACTTCCTGGCGGGCTCTGCATGTGGGTTGTGTGAACAAGTCGGAGCTCATCCTTACTTATAACCTGTAAAGGCATTTAAAGCATCATCTATGGACAATTTTAGGCACAAAAAAATGGAGTATTATTTTTATTTTCGCATGCACTAAAATTTGCTGTAGTGTATTTTTCTTAAGCAATTTTCATTTGATAAATGGCTACCCAAATATCATGTGGCATAAAAAAAATGCAATAGTCACCATTTTATTTTGCAGGGCCTCTACTTTCAGAAAAAAATATAATGTTTCGGGGTTTTAAGGAATTTTCTAACAAAATATGATGATTGTAACATGTGTGTAAAAAATTTATAAATTGATAGTTGGTTCTTGGCCCTGGTTTGAGTAGCCTATCCACCAGCTAACCCATAATATCTCAAATTGTCATTCCACTATTACAATTGTCCCTAACCTATTTTTTAACTTATATATATATATATATATATATATATATATATATATATATATATATATATACAGTGGGGGCGGAAAGTATTCAGACCCACTTAAATTTTTCACTCTTTGTTATATTGCAGCCATTTGCTAAAATCATTTGAGTTCATTTTTTTCCTCATTAATGTACACACAGCACCCCATATTGACAGAAAAACACAGAATTGTTGACATTTTAGTAGATTTATTAAAAAAGAAAAACTGAAATATCACATGGTCCTAAGTATTCAGACCCTTTGCTGTGACACTCATATATTTAACTCAGGTGCTGTCCATTTCTTCTGATCATCCTTGAGATAGTTCTACACCTTCATTGGAGTCCAGCTGTATTTGATTATACTGATTGGACTTGATTAGGAAAGCCACACACCTGTCTATATAAGACCTTACAGCTCACAGTGCATGTCAGAGCAAATGAGAATCATGAGGTCAAAGGAACTGCCTGAAAAGCTCAGAGACAGAATTGTGGCAAGGCACAGATCTGGCCAAGGTTACAAAAAAATTTCTGCTGCACTTAAGGTTCCTAATAGCACAGTGGCCTCCATAATCCTTAAATGGAAGACGTTTATGATGACCAGAACCCTTCCTAGAGCTGGCCATCCAGCCAAACTGAGCTATCGGGGGAGAAGAGCCTTGGTGAGAGAGGTAAAGAAGAACCCAAAGATCACTGTGGCTGAGCTCCAGAGATGCAGTCGGGAGATGGGAGGAAGTTGTAGAAAGTCAACCATCACTGCAGCCCTCCACCAGTCGGGGCGCTATGGCAGAGTGGCCCGACGTAAGCCTCTCCACAGTGCAAGACACATGAAAGCCCACATGGAGTTTGCTAAAAAACACCTGAAGGACTCCAAGATGGTGAGAAATAAGATTCTCTGGTGTGATGAGACCAAGATAGAACTTTTTGGCCTTAATTCTAAGCGGTATGTGTGGAGAAAACCAGGCACTGCTCATCACCTGTCTAATACAGTCCCAACAGTGAAGCATGGTGGTGGCAGCATCATGCTGTGGGGGTGTTTTTCAGCTGCAGGGACAGAACGACTGGTTGCAATCGAGGGAAAGATGAATGCGGCCAAGTACAGGGATATCCTGGACGAAAACCTTCTCCAGAGTGCTCGGGGCCTCAGACTGGGCCAAAGGTTTACCTTCCAACAAGACAATGACCCTAAGCACACAGCTAAAATAACAAAGGAGTGGCTTCACAACAACTCCGTGACTGTTTTTGAATGGCCCAGCCAGAGCCCTGACTTAAACCCAATTGAGCATATCTGGAGAGACCTAAAAATGGCTGTCCATCAACGTTTACCATCCAACCTGACAGAACTGGAGAGGATCTGCAAGGAGGAATGGCAGAGGATCCCCAAATCCAGGAGTGAAAATCTTGTTGCATCTTTCCCAAAAAAGACTCATGTCTGTATTAGATCAAAAGGGTGCTTCTACTAAATACTGAGCAAAGTTTCTGAATACTTAGAACCATGTGATATTTCAGTTTTTTCTATTTTAATAAATCTGCAAAAATGTCAACAATTCTGTGTTTTTCTGTCAATATGGGGTGCTGTGTGTACATTAATGAGGAAAAAAAATGAACTTAAATGATTTTAGCAAATGGCTGCAATATAACAAAGAGTGAAAAATTTAAGGGGGTCTGAATACTTTCCGTCCCCACTATATATTAAGGAAAATTGTTGCCCATACTTACCGTAATTTTCCTTTCCTGGATCCTCCCCATGTCAGCCTACTATGGGTCAGCTCCACCCCCTCTGTCCCCTCCAGGTCCATCTTTTTTCTAGCCCATAAAGGGCGGCTGTCGGACCAGCCCAGTGTTCAAAATACGCATGCTCGCGACGGAAGATATGGTGGGAATCCCCGGCTGACATGGGGGAGGATCCAAGAAAGGAAAATTACGGTAAGTATGAGCAACAATTTTCCCTATTCCTGGACCTTCCCATGTCAGCCTACTATGGGATGTACCAAGCAACCTTCGATAAGGGAGGGAAAGAACCACACCAGTCAGGGACAATACTGCTACTTTAAACAAATTTAATGGCCGACAGCCGCAGAAATAACAGAAGACCCAAACGTTTCTGCAGGAGAGAGGGCTACATTCAGCCTATAATGCTGAATAAACGTGTTGGGTGCGCTCCAACTCGCTGCTCTGCATACTACCTCGGGTGACACCTTCGCATAGGCTGCCCATGATGCTGCAGGAGAGGAAAGGCCCAGACTCGTAAGCGATCTGCATGGTCTTCACAATCCAGGATGAGACAACCCTAGGTGGAGCCGCCATGCCCTTTTTGGGTCCCAAAGGGAAGATGAACAGTTGATCTTGCTTGCGAAACTCCTCAGTCTGCTCCAAGTAAGCTGAAATAGAGGAGACCAAGTCTAGCTTCTTCCACTCATCCTGCAACTGGTCCACGGTGAAGGCTGGCAGAATAGTCTCTCAATTCATGTGAAAAGCCGTAGAGACCTTTGGTAGAAAGCCAGGAACTGGTCTAAGAACAATCTTGTCGGGAAAAATCACACAAAAAGGCTCTCTGGATGAAAAGGCGCATAATTCGGAAACCCTCCTAGCGGAGGCTATGGCCGTCAAGAACATCGTTCTTAGTGTTAGATGAAATAAAGAACAAGATGATGTCGGGTCAAACGGAGGAGCCAACAAAGCTTTTAAGACCAAAGTCAAGTCCCATTTAGGAAAGTAGGACTTCAGGGGAGGCATGATTTTAATGGCTGCCTTCAGGAAACGGATCACGACCGGATCTAATGCCCACCTGGAATTCGTCATTGCCGAAAGGGCAGAAATCTGGACCTTCAGAGAATTATAAGCCAGGTCATTGTCCAGACCCTGCTGGAGAAATTCCAAGATGTTTGAGACTGAAGGAGATTCGGACTGCCACCCCCTTTCTGCTGCGATGCGTCGGAAAGCCTTCCATACCCGGTGACAGGTTGAGTTTGTTGACCGTTTACGAGACTGTAACAAGGTGTTCAACACTTGCTCTGAGAGGCCTAAATCCTTGAGAGATCTCCTCTCAACTTCCATGCCATTAACCTCAACCTCCTGGGGTTTGGGTGATATGTTCTGTTTTGGAACAGGAGATCCTGACAAGGTGGCAGTGGGATTGGCTGACACAACTTCATACTCCACACTGGCGGGAACCATGGCGTCCTGGGCCAGAATGGTAGGACTGCTATGGCTGTGACCCTCTCCCTGTAAATCTTCAACAGGGTCTTGAGGAATAAAGGAAGCGGAGGGAACACATACACCAAGGGGAAGTCCCACGGTTTGGACAGAGCATCTTGCCCGTAAGCTTGTGGCTGGTATGTTCAAGAGAAGAAGCAAGGAAGCTGGGCGTTCTCTACTGATGCCATGAGATCTATTACAGGCAACCCCCGTCTGAAGATGTTTCGCATAAATTTCGGATTCAAGGCCCACTCACCGGGATCCACAAAGTTCTGACTCAACTGGTCTGCCAAGGTATTCTCGGGCCCCGGGAGATAGGCTGCTGTAAGGTAAATGAGATTCTTCTCTGCCCACTGGAACAACTGGCACGCGACTTGAAGAAGGACCTGGCTCCTGGTGCCCCCCTGGCGGGACACGTACGCGACAGTGGTCTTGTTGTCCGACAATATTTTTAGCGCTTGATCTTTCAAGAGTGGTCGGAAAACTAGAAGAGCGCACCGAACAGCCTCTAATTCCAGGAAATTTGACATTTGAGGGATGCGTGGGGGCCACCGACCCTGAGCCTGCTGGCCCAGGCAGTGAGCTCCCCAACCCAGGAGACTGGCATCGGTAGTCAGCACCACCGGATCCGGAGACAGAAGAACTATATCCCGGGCCAAGTTGCGTGAGACTGTCCACCAAAGGAGGGATTGACTTATCGACGTTGGAATGTATATCCTCTGCATCAGAGAGTGACGATCCCATTGGAGAAGGAAATTGCACTGAAAAGTCCTTCTTCTCCACCTGGCCCATGGAACTACCGGGGTCGTGGCTGATAACACTCCGAGATAGCGCATGCATTCTCTCGCTGCAAGGAATGGACTGGTCATTACTTTCCTAGTTTGGATCTGAATGTCCTGGATTTTCCTCCGAGGCAGAGAGATTCGACCCCGAATTGTGTCGAATTTCACCCCCAGGTATTCTAATACCTGGGTTGGCTGCATTTGGCTCTTCTGGTAGTTGACTAGCCAGCCGAACCGAGCCAGTGTTTCGCAGGTGAGGGCCACATGCTGAAGGAGAAGATGTTCTGTAGAGGCTAGCAGTAGCAGATCGTCCAAATAGTGAAAAATTTGAACGTCTCTGATTCTGAGGGTTGCGATGACGGCTAAGAGCACTTTCGAAAAGTTTCTGGGTGCCGTACAAAGGCCAAATGGGAGGCACCGAAACTGGTAAGGAGCGTCTTTCACTGCAAACCTGAGGAAACAATGATGAGCAGGATGGATGGGAACATGTACAGGTAAAAGCCAGTAAATTAGAATATTTTGAAAAACTTGATTTATTTCAGTAATTGCATTCAAAAGGTGTAACTTGTACATTATATTTATTCATTGCACACAGACTGATGCATTCAAATGTTTATTTCATTTAATTTTGATGATTTGAAGTGGCAACAAATGAAAATCCAAAATTCCGTGTGTCACAAAATTAGAATATTACTTAAGGCTAATACAAAAAAGGGATTTTTTAGAAATGTTGGCCAACTGAAAAGTATGAAAATGAAAAATATGAGCATGTACAATACTCAATACTTGGTTGGAGCTCCTTTTGCCTCAATTACTGCATTAATGCGGCGTGGCATGGAGTCGATGAGTTTCTGGCACTGCTCAGGTGTTATGAGAGCCCAGGTTGCTCTGATAGTGGCCTTCAACTCTTCTGCGTTGTTGGGTCTGGCATTCTGCATCTTCCTTTTCACAATACCCCACAGATTTTCTATGGGGCTAAGGTCAGGGGAGTTGGCTGGCCAATTTAGAACAGAAATACCATGGTCCGTAAACCAGGCACGGGTAGATTTTGCGCTGTGTGCAGGCGCCAAGTCCTGTTGGGACCTGAAATCTCCATCTCCATAGAGCAGGTCAGCAGCAGGAAGCATGAAGTGCTCTAAAACTTGCTGGTAGACGGCTGCGTTGACCCTGGATCTCAGGAAACAGAGTGGACCGACACCAGCAGATGACATGGCACCCCAAACCATCACTGATGGTGGAAAATTTACACTAGACTTCAGGCAACGTGGATCCTGTGCCTCTCCTGTCTTCCTCCAGACTCTGGGACCTCGATTTCCAAAGGAAATGCAAAATTTGCTTTCGTCAGAAAACATGACTTTGGACCACTCAGCAGCAGTCCAGCTCTTTTTTTCCTTAGCCCAGGTGAGACGCTTTTCGCGCTGTTTCTTGGTCAACAGTGGCTTGACACGAGGTATGCGGCAGTTGAAACCCATGTCTTTCAAGCGTCTCTTGGTGGTGGATCTTGAAGCACTGACTCCAGCAGCTGTCCACTCCTTGTGAATCTCCCCCACATTTTTGAAGGGGTTTTTTTTCACAATCTTGACTAGGGCGCGGTGATCCCTATCGCTTGTACACTTTTTCTGACCACAGTTTTTCCTTCCCTTTGCCTCTCTATTAATGTGTTTGGACACAGAGCTCTGAGAACAGCCAGCCTCTTCAGCAATAACCTTTTGTGTCTTTCCCTCCTTGTGCAATGTGTCGATGGTCGCCTTTTGGACAGCTGTCAAATCTGAAGTCTTCCCCATGTTTGTGTAGGCTTCAGAACTGGACTGAGAGACCATTTAAAGCCCTTTGCAGGTGTTTTGAGTTAATCAGCTGATTAGTTTGTGGCACCAGGTGTCTTCAAAATTTAACCCTTACACAATATTCTAATTTTGTGACACATGGAATTTTGGATTTTCATTTGTTGCCACTTCAAATCATCAAAATTAAATGAAATAAACATTTGAATGCATCAGTCTGTGTGCAATGAATAAATATAATGTACAAGTTACACCTTTTGAATGCAATTACTGAAATAAATCAAGTTTTTCAAAATATTCTAATTTACTGGCTTTTACCTGTAAATAGGCGTCCGCCAGGTCGATGGAGGCCATCCAGTCTCCTTCCTTCACCAAAGATATTATTGTCTCCAACGACTCAATTTTGAAAGGCGGCACCCTCATGTAAGTATTTAAAGCCTTCAGATCTAGTACTGGTCTGAAACCTCCCGAAGCTTTCGATACTAGGAACAACGGAGAATAGACTCCTAGACCCCGTTCTCGTATTGGCACCGGGATGATGGCTTTCGCTATCAGCAATTCATCTACATAATTTTGCAAACAGAGCCTCTTCTCCGAGGAAGGCGGGAGTCGGGTTTCCATAAACAGGGACTGTGGCGGTCTTGAGCCAAATTGGAGATGATAGCCCTCTCGAATTATGGCCAAAACCCATGCGTCCTGAATTTTGTCCCACCAAACCCTCTCGAACTGAGCGAGTCTCGCTCCCACATGAGGGTCTTGGGCGGAGAAACCTTCAAAAGGTCTTGTCAGAGGCCTTCGTAGCTTGGCCGGGTTTGGATTTGGAGGCCTTAGGAAAGGATGAACCAGCTGGTCTCCATTGTCTGGAGAAGGGCCTGCCAGGTCTGTAGGAACTTGCTTCCTTAAAAGCTTCCCTGGACCTTCTTACTGGGCGAAAAGCCTGCCGCTGTCTTCTCTTTTCTAGCGGAATTAGGCCCAATTTGCCCCCGGATACACGTTGGATCGCTGACTCCAAAGGTTTACCAAAAAGTAGTTTACCATCAAACGGTATTGAACATAGGCTCTGTTTTGAAGAATTGTCTGCCGACCAATGCCTTAACCATAATGCTCTTCAAGCTGTCACGGAGTGGGCCATGATCTTCGCCGTCATTCTGACCTGGTCAACAGCCCCTTCTGCCAGGAATTCAACAGCTGTTTTAATTAATTGCAGGGGTGAGGGACCGCCAGCTCCAAGCTCTTCTGAGGAACCACCATCCAACTCTGAAACCCAACTTTTGAGGGCTACTATATCTACTTGCTTATTTATTTTATATTACTACATCTATCCTGTATTTAATGGTTATCATTGCCAACATAGAAATACCAATATTAAGAAGCATTACTTGTTATACAGACGGTCGCTATATTCCATTGACTGATTTTACCTGACCGATCCATATTCTTCTGAGAAGTTTTGTTGTATGTTTTGACTTTATATTGTATAAAAAACTCGAATGCCCCGTACACACGGTCGGATTTTCCATTGGAAAATGTGTGATAGGACCTTGTTGTCGGAAATTCCGACCGTGTGTGGGCTCCATCACACATTTTCCATCGGATTTTCCGACACACAAAGTTTGAGAGCAGGCTATAAAATTTTCCCACAACAAAATCCGTTGTCGGAATTTCCGATCGGGTGTACACAAATCCGACGCACAAAGTGCCACGCATGCTTAGAATAAACAAAGAGATGAAAGCTATTGGCTACTGCCCGGTTTTTAGTCCCGACGTACGTGTTTTACGTCACCGCGTTCAGAATGATCGGATTTTCCGACAACTTTGTGTGACCGTGTGTATGCAAGACAAGTTTGAGCCAACATCCGTCAGAAAAATTCCTAGGATTTTGTTGTCGGAATGACCGATCAATGTCCGACCGTGTGTACGGGGCATTACAATGCAAATAAATTGTATCTTGTAAAACACAATAAAATATTTAACCCCTTCCCGCCGAGCGTACGCAGATGTGCGTACTCGGCTTTCCAGGGTTTTACCGGGATGATGCCCACAGCTGCAGGCATCATCCAGGTACCGTTGTTTAGAGCCGGCGATCGGCTATCCGAATATAACAACCGATGCGGCTAACAGCCGCTTGGCTGTTATACCGGAGGACCAGTGACCAATCGGCTGCCTCCGGCGGCTGGGGGCGGGCTGGAACGAAGCCGTGGGCGGCTCAATTCCAGCCTCCTAATCGTAAACACGGAAGTGACGTCATGACGTCACTTCCCGTTTACTTTGCTGCCAATGGTTTTAAAAAAATACACAGTATTCAAAATCGCCGTTTTCGGCAATCTAAATACTTTGAAGTTCAAAGGAGGGATTTGGTGTCTTTTAGACCCCTCCATAAAGAGTACCTGTCATGATCTATTACTGTCACAAGGGATGTTCCTTGTGACAGCAATAAAAGTCATCAAAATTATTTTTTTTTTAAACACAATTTATAAATATTAATAAAATAATAAAATAATTTTTTTTAAAGCGCCCCCGTCCCCGCGAGCTCGCGCAGCAAAGAAAACGCATACGGAAGTCGCGCCCGCATATGTAAACGGTGTTCAAATCACACATGTGAGGTATCGCCGCGATCGTCAGAGCGAGAGCAATAATTCTAGCCCCTAGACCTCCTCTGTAACTCTAACCTGGTAACCGTAAAAAAAATTTAAAGCGTCGCCTATGGAAATTCTTAGGTACCGTAGTTTGTCGCCATTCCACGAGTGCGTGCAATTATAAAGCGTGACATGTTTGGTATCTTTTTACTCTGCGTAACATCATCTTTCACATTATACAAAAAAATTGGGGTAACTTTACTGTTTGGATTTTTTAAAATTCATGAAAGTGTCCCTTTTCCCAAAAATTTGCGTTTAAAACACTGCTGCACAAATACCGTGTTATATAAAATATTGCAACAATCTCCATTTTATTCTCTAGATTCTCTGCTAAAAAAATATATATAATGTTTGGGGGTTCTAAGCAATTTTCTAGCAAAAAATACGCATTTGAACTTGTAAACACCAAATTTCAAAAATAGGTTAGTCATGAAAGGGATTTATTAAACAAGAAAAAATGAATAAACTGCTCCAGACAATAAATGGGTTATGGCGGTGTATCTTGTGTATCTACATTATTATGTGTATTTTGTATATTGATGCTTTTTTAAACATTTTTCATGAATTTTTCCTTTTTTTTAATCTTTTGCACAGTGTTTGAATTTTCTTTTACTAGCTGAAGTTTTTTTTTTTTTTTTGCAGGTGGTACAGGAGATGGCTTCACTGTTTTCTAAAGCAGATGTTACCTATTAATTGTGTGCTGTTTTCTACATCCCATTGCCATGGTACTTATTGACTTTGCTTGAATGTGTCATGTGATGCCGGATCACCTGACTGTGACTTAGTTCTGCACAGCTGATTTCCTTCCCTAGCAGCTGAGTGCAATGCAAGCACAGCATATTGTGTGAATGCAGATGGGTGACTGAGTATGGTGGGGAGGATCAGGCTGGCTGTTATATAGGGAACATAGTGGTGAGTGTGAGAGGTTGCTAGTTGCGGAAAGTGGAGGACTCCCGTTTGTTCCAGGATGGGAGACAGAAAGCGTCTGCAGTACTGGAGAGACCAGATGAGTAAGGAGTTGGACAGAGCCATGGATTTCTGGATTCAGCACTCTGAAGACAAAGAATACGGGTAATTGGGCTTTAGTCCTGGAGTCGTAATTGTGTAACTAGTTACTTAAAGGACGACTCCCTTTTTTATATGTGGAAGATCTCCAAAATATAAATGTGTTTATATATGACTTATTTGTCTATAGATGCCGCGAAAGGCTTCCGGGTCTCTATAGGGCCAGCACAGCGCTTAACCGCTTGAGCCCCGGAAGATTTTACCTCCTTCCTGATCAGAGCACTTTTTGCAATTCGGCACTGCGTCGCTTTAACTGACAATTGCGCAGTCTTGTGACGTTGCACTCAAACAAAATTGACGTCCTTTTTTTCCCCACAAATAGAGCTTTTTATTTTTTGTGCTATAAACAAAAAAAAGAGCGTTAATTTTGAAAAAAAAAAAAAAAAAAGCAATGTTTTACTTTTTGCTTTAATAAATATCCCCCAAAAATATATAAAAAAAACTATTTTTTTCTCAGTTTAGGCCGATATGTATTCTTCTACATATTTTTGGTAAAAAAAAAAATCACAATAAGCATTTATTGATTGGTTTGCGCAAAAGTTATAGCATCTACAAAATAGGGCATAGTTTTATGGCATTTTTTTATATTAATTTTTTTTTCTATTAGTAATGGCGACGATCTGCGATTTTATTTTTTTTTATCACGACTGCGGCATTATGGCGGACACTTTTGACACTATTTTGGGACCATTGTCATTTATACAGTGATCAGTGCTATAAAAATGCTATAAAAATGCACTGATTACTGTGTAAATGACACTGGCAGGGAAGGGGTTAACCACTAGGGGGCGATGAAGGGGTTAAGTGTGTCCTAGGGAGTGATTCTAACTGTGGGGGGATGGGCTTCCACTCACATGACATCAATCACTCCTCCCGATGACAGGGAGCAGTAGATCTCTGTTTTGTCACAAGGCAGAACGGGAAATGCCTTGTTTACATAAGCACTTCCCCCTTCTGCGGCTCCGTGACACGATCGCCGGGAGACTGGCGGACATCAAGTCTGCACGGGAAAGTAAAATTTCGGCCGACGAACGATCTGCCGATTTTCAGAACGTTAGTATGGTGCGTTCGACAACTGATTACGATTTTTCGTCTAACAAAAGCTTCATGTGCAGGCTATAAAATTTTTGTTGTACGCAAACTCAACGTCCGATTTTCGTTTGGATAGTACAGTTTTCGTCCAAAAAAAAAAATCGGAAGAGCAAGACTGTGCATGCTCAGTAACGAAAGAACACATACAAAACTATTCAACACGTTAGGTCACTTCTGAAGTTGTATTCTGTTGTACATGAGAATTTTCGTATGGTAAAAAAAAAACTTCTTCACTTTCAATATGAGACTAGCATGCAACAAATAAAACGGACGAACGGTCGTCCGAAAATCTGATTGTGTGTACGAGGCTTTAGTGAGTGCGCTCGTAGTCCATTGAGAACTACAAGACGTCTGCTGCCGGTGCTTGTAGTTTCTTCATTCACAGGTCCCGGGGAATAAATGACATGGGTGTGTGGGCAGCGCCCCGTACAGCTGCATTGATTTTAAATGTGACAGAGGCGGCAGGGGAGAGGAATCTCCACCACACACACACTTACAGGAGAAAGGTGATGGAACATGTTACACCCCAAGTGTAACATGTTCTTTAAGGTGAACTTTTCCTTTAAAGCTGAACTCTAGAAATTATCTTTATCGGTGTAGCACCATCATAGATTTGTGTAGGTTGTTAGGTGCATTTAGTTTAGCTCCTCTGTAATCTGTGAAGCAGGTATTGATGGCCCAGGCCTGCTCAGTGTCTCACAGGCTGCTGCTCTGATTGCTTCCATCTGTATTCTAGAATTATATTTGGAGGAAGAATGGGGGAAACAGCCTGAATATGTATGGGAATCCAGCCAATTCCTGGGACGGTGTGCCTAGTAGGTTGTCGGAGAGCCCATAAATAGTGGAAGGCCTGAGGCATCAGAGTTCCTGGGTCCTGTCCTGCTGGAGGAGACCCCTGGGTCACAATCATTGGAGGTGCCATCTAGAAGACATTGAGGTTCCAGCTGGAGCCTTAGCTGGGAAGGGGGGGGGGGGCAATTTGTAAAGTCTAGTCCTTGAATCAAGTTGGGTCTGAGAAGCTTGTTAGAGCGTTCCAGGAGTAAGTTGGGGAAAAGTGTCCAGATGTCCTATGGTTGGGGTGAGTCTGTATCTCCCTCACTGAGGAGCACCTGATGGATATCGGAAGGAGGGAACTGGTGATCCTGTGGCCATGTGAGTAGATGACCCAAGTGCTGGAAGTTAGTCACTATGTGTAGCTTTTGGTCTTTTGGGAGAAGTCATAGTTACTGTCAGCATTAGAGATTCTGTGAGACATTTTTGCGCAGCTCAACAAGCTAGTGAAGAGTCCTCAAAGTGTTCAGTTCACCAGTTTTAGGGTATCCCATGCTCCCTTCACCCCATCCAAATTCAGCGTTACAGTAAAACCCTAAAAAAACACCCCTAGACTGTTCTTTTTGAGCCAGTAGAAGAGTGAAGATAATGCTGTGTGCCTGGATGTGTGTGCTTTAACTGGCAAGAAATGTCAGTTCACCAGCAGCTCCTTAGGGGGCTTGCTACATTAGTGATGAGCTCGGGCATGTTCAGATCCTAGTCAGGACCCATATGAGTGAACCTTCCAGGAAGCTGTCACCTGTACTGGGCCAATCATGTGTGGCTGGGGCATACCCAGTCTGCGACGGCATGTATGCATTCGGCGAAATACCTCAGCCATTTACAATTGGTGGTGTGCAGTGACCGCTATCAGGCAGGATAACTCAGGTGGGTTTGGATCTGAACATGCCCAAGTTCATCACTAATCTTTATTGTATACTTATATTGGTCCAACTTGGCACAGTGTAAGGAGACATTAGCTCAGGCATGTTTAGATCTTAGTCCAAACCTACCTGAGTGAGCCCACCAGGAAGCTGTCACTGCGCACAGCAAAACCTAAGAGGCCAAGGCTTTTTCTGCCCTGCAGCCACACTTAGACAAGGGGCATCTATACATGCGGTCACTGGGCACTTTGGCTGCTTTTGATTGGTAAAGTGGAGTGACATATTCCTGGCAGGCTCGCTTAGGTGGGTCTGGACTAGGATCCAAACACATGTGAACTCATTACTGTCAGTATGCATCTCATGCCTGATGGGCTACTGAGGAACCTGACAATCGCTGTAATAGCTGGTGTCACTGCAGTTATAGCAGCTTGTGGGTAGGTGAGGGCTGCAGTATATCCTCCAAAGTAATGTTGGCAGTGTGCGTTTTTTTTTTTTTCAGGCTGGCAGAAGACCATTGAAGAGTAATTGTCCCCAGCTATGGGCTCCAAGTAGCCATCTTGAGGAAGGTGGATGCCATATTACTAGAATATGGCTGAAATCCTGAGAGATTTGGACAGCCATCATCTACCGGGCCCTGTGCCAAACGGCTTCCCCTCTGCTCAGTGGGTTGCTCGCTCGGCACTACCGCCATTCACAAAATGGCTTGTATTTTTTTTTTTCAGTGATTACAAGGTATTTTCTAATTGGACGAGGTGGAGAGGAGGAGCAGTGATAGTGGTTAAGTTGTGGGTGACATCCATGTCACCAATGTTTCCTTTATAGGAAGTAAAAAAAAACAATCTCCCCCTAAGCAAACAGAATAAAAACCTGACACAGACACTAACCCTTTGCTGCCCTATCCCAAATGAATTAGGTGGTTAGGTTTTGGAAGACCTCCATGTCCCTAATAATGATGTTTTGAAGTGTTAAATAGCATATCAATTACACCTAAGGAAAATGTTGTATGGGCACTTTTCATGACAGCCATTTTTTTTTTTTTAAACTGCAAACCTTGGAGAAATTCCACATTGCGTTAGCCGGGTCATCTCAGAAGGAAAAAAATAAGAGGTGAATCAAAATTCAGAACCCTTTGCTAGACCATCCAAGGAGGATCCTCCATCGAACAGGAGAATACTTCATGTGACAATGACATTACTCTAAAAACTCCTGTCAGAGTGCTTCCTCCATAATATACAAAGACCACAGAGGGACACAGAATTGATAGCGTGGGATTATGGATAAAATACAAAAAATGGCATATGACGCTGATCATTTTAGGTGTTTAAGTTGCTTAAGTGTAAAAAATAGGATAAAAACAATGTTTTTTTTTTTTTTTTTTTTTTCTGGAGTTAATTTTTAACTAATTGTTGGCATTCTATAAAAGGAATCCGAAGTTTGGAGCATGTGTGCTGCTATTTATATTGTTTTGCTGATTCTCAATGCATAGATCTGGGTTCCCCCTTCCAACAGGTCCATTCTTGCCTCCTCTGATGGCTACAACCCCTCCGTAAAAATCGAATTCAGGCCTGCCCGTGCCTGTACCCTAATGTGCCATATATACAGTATATAGCACACCCCTGAGGAGCTGCTGCTGAATTTAGTCCTATTCTCCCACTTAAAGCACACACAGCCGGGCACACAACATTTTCTTAATTCTTCTGCAGACTTAAAGGAACAGTCTAGAGCAGGGGTCTTCAAACTATGGCCCTCCAGTTGTTTAGAAACTTCAATTTCCATCATGCCAATTCATGTCTGTGAATGTCAAGAGTTTTACAATGCCTCATGGGAAGTGTAGTTCTGCAACAGCTGGAGGGCCGTAGTTTGAGGATCCCTGGTCTAGAGGTTTCTTTTACGGTTTTTATTGGGAATGTGAAACTTGGATAGGGTGAAGTTGCACAGGATACTCCAAATCTGAAGAACTGAACATTTTGAGGATTTCTAAACTATCTTGCTGAAATGTTTTAAAATGTTCCACAGAATCTGTAATGCTGACAGTAACCATAATTCTCCCAGGGATTAAAAGCTGGACACAGTTGCTGACTCTCCAGCACATGGACCATCTATTCCCTCAGCCACAGGATCATCAGCTGCCTCCTTCCGATATCCACCAGGCTCCTCTCTAGTGAGAGATATGCAGGCTCACACCATCATAGGACAGCTGGACTCTTTCCCCCAACTTCCTCTTGGCTTTCTCCAATTGAGCTCTCTCCTGATCCAGATAGACTCCAGGACTTAAACTTGCAAATAGGCCCCCCAGCTAAGCCTAGCTGGGACCTCCAATGTCTTCACAAGGGTTTCTCTAGCACTCCTGCCCCAAGCGCAGAGCCCCCTGCAGGCCTGCACATGGGTCTCTTCCAGTAGGACTGGACCCAGGAATACTGCACTGCCGAATCAGGTCTCGGGCTATTTATTTGCTCTCCAACCACCTACTGGGCCCACCTCCACAGGGATTGGCTGAAATTTCATAAATATTCAGGTTGCCTACTCTATTCTCCTCCCACTATAATTCTAGAAACCTCTAAAACAGGGGAAAATATTGAGAGCAGCAGCCTGTGAGACAATGAGCAGCCCTAAGCAATCGCCCCCTGCTCCACTGATTACAGAGGAGCCAGATAAGTTTACCTACCAACCTACTCTACACTAGGAGGGTGCTGCATCTATAAATGGGACGCTGTCCTACTTTACAGATATCCATGCAGATGTTTTGAACATAATGGTATGATTAATTGTTTGACAGCCTGTTAGGTCATAGCCCTCTATTACTATAGAGGATTACTCTGTTGTTTCATATACCGCTTTTTACTCTTGAACTGGATCTAATTTTGGGGTTTTTAGGCTCCATAGTGGACATTCAGCACAACCTTTACCAAGACTTTGATATGAATGACGACATTTATCATTTTTTATTTTAAAGCCTTGATGGAGGGGGCTTGTTAACCCCTGAAACGTGTTGGTTACTATTTGTTGTTCTGTGTGATAACAACAAAAAAAGGATCTTGGACACTAGAGACAATAATTTGGCGCTCTCTTTTTCGTGTCCACTGTTTTCTGGGGATGTCCCTGTCCAAGTCTACGGGACAAGGCAGCCTGCACTAGATCAGGACGACAGATATTACGGAAGGCAACAGCCATCGGAGGAGGTAGGTACTCTTGTCAGGGGGGCCCAGATCTATGTGTTGAGGGGGAAAGGGAGGAAAGCTGGGAGATTTTGCTTGAAATGTGTACACATACTTTAAAAATTTATATTGGTTTCCATCAAATCCAGAAAGAAGATGTTCATAACTCACCTGTTTGTTTCCTGTTATAGAGGTTTCTTCACTTGTCTTGGCCAGGATGGAACAGTATACGATCCACTGAAGTACCTTTGGCTACAAGGCAGGCAGGTACAGTGACTACCAGAACTAAAACTGGCTACACACAGTCAGATTTTATTCCAGATTTGAGCAACACAATTCACTAGTAAATTTGAATCTGTCATCAGTTTATTTTATCCATCTGTATCCTGTGATCTGTTACATTGTGGAGATCTCCACCAACCTTCTCTTCCCCTTAAATAGGCCAGTAGAAGATTGCTTATTGGACAAATATTGTTCCGCACACAGCCTTGTGAGCTGATGGATGTGCTTAGCAGTCGGTAGTGACCAGCTGTCCAAATCAATTGAAATCAATCAATTCTCTCCCTTAAAATCAGTTGAGGGGGGTCTGCAGGTACCCATAGCCATGAGGACCACTGTCCAGCACAGCCAAGTTGGATGACCATCAACTTCTGCCTAAAGATGCCATTAGTTACACCCCTGATTGGAGGTCTTTATTAATTACTTGACCTCTGGAAGATTTAACACCCCCCCCCCCCCCCCAATGACCAGGCCATTTTTTGCGATACGGCACGTGCGGTGCTGTATCCAAATAAATAAATAGAGCTTTCTTTTGGTGGTATTTGATCACCTCTGCGGTTTTTATTTTTTGCGCTATAAAAACGCCACAATATTTTTTTACTTTCTGCTATAAAACACAACCAAAAAAAAAAAAAAAACACCTTCAGAAATTGATAGAAAAATCTACAGAAATGGATAGAAAAATAGAATGTCTTCATCATTTTAAGCCAATATATATTCTGCTACATATTTTTGGTAAAAAAAAAATCCTCATAAGCTTATATGGATTGGTTTGCGCAAAAGTTATAGCGCCTAAAAACTATGGGACTTATAGCGAGACTGCGATATTGCGGTGGACAGTCGGACACTAACTGACACTTCTTGGGTACCAGTGACAGTAATACAGTGATCAGTGCTAAAAAAAAAAATGCTCTCTCTATACTAATGACGCTGGCTGGGAAGGGGTTAACATCAGGGGCAATCAAAAGGTTAGGTGTGTGCCTAGCCTGTGTTTCTGTTTACTATGGGAGGTGCTTTCACTAGGGGGAGACATGGATCCTCCTCCCTGCCTTGCAGGAACACAGAAGCCTTCCCTATTGACAGAACAACGATCTGCCTTGTTTACATAGGCAGACTGCCGTTCTTCCTCCGTACCGAAGGATTGGCAGGTACCGGCGGACATCCGGTACCCGCCGATTGGCTGCCGCTGTGTATAAGCAGCCGGAGCAGGTCGCCGGCGGCGCACATTCGTGCCCCAGACCCAGAAGTGCAGGATCACGTCCTAGGTACGTGATCCTGCGCAGCAGTGCCACTTTGCGCTGTATATGTAAGTTATATGGTCAACGAGTCATTAAAGTAGATCTAAATCTGATCACAAAAAATTCATATAAACTTTAACACGTAAATGTAACTCAAAAAGTTGTTTTCAATCTGCAGCTTTTATTACAATAAGCCATGGGGACCCTTCTACAGCAGCTTTGCACTAATGATCTCAATAATCTTAACCAGCTGTCTACAGACTTACTAAACAAAGGGCCAGAAGGAGTAAAACATGTCACGGCATCAGTAGAAGTTTTTACCTCAAGCTTGGTTGTCAGTGATAATAAAACAGTTACATAACACCCAAAGTCAATAGGAGGAGAAATGGTGCCCCATTATTGATATTAGTTAGGGAATAGTGCCCTATTATTTGTATTAGTTGAAACCTGGAGGTATAGTGCCCCATCAATGGGTTTAGTTGTAACGTGGAGGAATAGTGCCCCATTATTGGTATTAGTTGGAACCTCGAGGGACAGTGCTCCATCATTGGTATTAGTTGGACCTTAGAGGAATAGTGCCCCATCATTGGTATTAGTAGGAACTTGGAGGAATAGTTCACCAGCATTGGTATTAGTTGGAACTTGGAGGAATAGTACACCATCATTTGTGTTAGTTGCCACTTGGAGAAATGGTACCCCATCATTGGTATTAGTTGGAACTTGGAGGGATTGTGTCACATCATTGAAATCAGTGGGAGGTATGGTGCCCCATCATTGGTATTAGTTGGAACCTGGAGGAATAGTACCCCATCATTGGTATTAGTTGGAACCTGGAGGAATAGTGCCCCATCATTGGTATTAGTTGGAGCACTGTCCCTTAAGGTTCCAACTAATACCAACGATGGGGAACCATACCTCCCACTGATTTCAATGATGGGACACTATCCCTCCCAAGTTCCAACTAATACCAATGATGGGGTACTATTCCTCCCACTGATTTCAACGATGGGACACTATTCCTCCAAGTTCCAACTAATACCAATGATGGGACACTATTCCTCCATCATTGGTATTAGTTGGAACTTGGAGGAATAGTGCCCCATTATTGACTATTATTTGGAACCTGGAGGGATAGTGCTCCATCACTGTGCAGTTGTGAGTAAGTACTATCAGGAAGCCGGTCTGGAGCAATGATGTGCGGCCTATGCTGGGTTTACACGTTGGGTTCCATTACTTTAGGTTTCTGTTTTTCTACCAGGTTTGGATGTATTGCCGTCTTTACAGAAAGGTGCCCAGGTTCCAGAGACAGGAACTGCTTACGTCTGCCATTGCAGGTATACATTTCATATACTATTATCTGTATGATCACTGTATTACTGGATACAATGTTTATTGCTATGTTCTTCTTAAAGGATAAGTTCACTTTTGTACGCCCTTTTTTTTTTTTTTCTAAATTCCAGCTCCCCTATACACCAATATAGCATTCATGTACTTTTTTTGCAAAAATATCAAAGCTTTCCATTAACTCCACAGTCACTTACTTTTCTTGTACTAATCCATGTTTCCATTAGGCCCCTTTCACACTGGGGCGGTGGGCACGTCGGCGGTAAACCGACAATTTACCGTCAATTTCACGTCGCTATTCGGCTGCTAGCGGGGCGCTTTTACCCCCCGCTAGCGGCTTAGAGAGGGTTAAAACCACTCGCAAAGCGGCTGGTTTTAACTCCCAGGTGTACGAATTTTAAATGAAATGCAATCAGCGATCACCCTTCTCACTAAATACACAATCAGATTGCATAGTGTATGGCCATCTTTATACAAGTACATAGGAGGGAGTGGACAGAAACACTCAGCTGTCAAGCCCCGTTCACAACTCCTGCATAATGGGAACTCACATTCCCACATGCTTTTATTTATTTTATTTTTTTTAGCGAGGGGGGAGGCATTTTGTAGACATGCGCACTGGACAAAAAAAATATCATTTCATTCGGAAATTTGGAAATTAGAAAATTCGGAAATCTTCTTCTTTCTTTTTTTCAGATTTTCGAATTTCTGAATTTCCGAATTCCAAAAATTCGGAAATCCGAATTATCGAAATCCTGAATTTCCAAATTTCGAATTTCAGAAATTTGGAAATTCAGGGTTTCGATAATTCAAATTTTCGAATTTGCGAATTTTTGAATTCCCGAATTTTTGGAATTCGAAATTCAGAAATTAAAAAATCTGAAAAAAAGAAAGACAATCAGTAAAATTCTAAATAATAACTAACTATTAAATTATAGGTATTGGAATTTCCTTTCAAATGTGGCTGTTTGTGAACGTAACAAATACAAATTTATCTGAAGTTACGAATTATCCGAAATAACGAATGCAAACAAATGGAATGGAACAAATTAATAATAAAAAAAATAATAAAAAGGTTTTATTAGGCCCCTTTCACACTTATACGACTTGTCCCACGATTTTGTACTGCAAAATCGTATGACAAGTCATTCTCCATGATTTTCAATGACTACCATTCATATTGGCACGACTTTAAGTCGTGCCGACTTGAAAGTAGTCCCTGCACTACTTTGGTCCAACTTCTATGCGAGTTGTACTCCATAGACCTCAATGTTAAACCCTGAAGTAGCATGCAAGTCGTGCCTGAAAAATATATAGACACGACTTCAGCACGACTTTGTAAGCACAAGCCTGGCTCCCTGATCGGGAAAGGAAAACTTTTTTTTCCTTTCCCGATGAGCGACAGGCAGTGCTGACAGCTGTCTGGTATGAATCCAGAGGGGGAACTCCACGCCAAGTTTTAAATGAAAAACGGCGTGGGTTCCCCCCAGGGGCATACCAGGCCCCTAGGTCTGGTATGGATCTAAGGGGAACCCCCCTACGCCGAAAAATCGGCGTGGGGTCCCCCCCAAAATCCATACCAGACCCTTATCCGAGCATGCAGCCCGGCCGGTCAGGAATGGGGGTGGGGACGAGCGAGCGCCCCCCCCCTCCTGGACCGTACCAGGCCGCATGCCCTCAACATGGGGGGGTGGGTGCTTTAGGGCATGGGGGGCACCCTGCCGGCCCCCCCACCCCAAAGCACCTTGTCCCCATGTTGATGAGGACAAGGGCCTCTTCCCGACAACCCTGGCCGTTGGTTGTCGGGGTCTGCGGGCGGGGGGCTTATCGGAATCCGGGAGCCCCCTTTAATAAGGGAGCCCCCAGATCCCGGCCCCCCACCCTATGTGAATGAGTATGGGGTACATGGTACCCTTACCCATTCACCTAGAGAAAAAAGCGTCAATAAAAAACACAGTACACAGGTTTTTAAAATAATTTATTAGGCAGCTCCGGGATCTTCTTCCGACTTCGGGGGTCCTCTTCCGACTTCGGGGGTCTCTCCGCCGTCTCCTCCCGGTGTCCGCATCTTCTGCCGGCTCCTCCGCTATCTTCTGCAGCTCAATTGCTAGCGGTGGTCCGGACTTCTGCCTTCTGCCTTCTTCTTTTCTTCCAGAGATGTTGACACGACGCTCTCTCCAGCTGGAATGGTCTCTGAACGCTCCGCAACAGACTTTTATAGGCGGTGACCCCGCCCCCCTATGAGGTCACTGTCCCGGGGCATGCTGGGACTGTGCCGTCATAAGGGGGCGTGGTCATCACCCGGTGACCACGCCTCCTAAAACGTCACAGTCCCAGCATGCCATGGGACTGTGACGGCATAAGGGGGCGGGGTCACCGCCTATATAAGTCCGTTGCGGAGCGCACGGAGACCATTCTGGCTGGAGAGAGCGTCGTGTCAACATCTCTGGAAGAGAAGAGGGAAGAAGACGATCCAGAAGTCCGGACCACCGCTGGCAAAAGAGCGCCAGAAGATAGCGGTGGAGCCGGCAGAAGATGCGGACACCGGGTGAAGACGCCGGAGAGACCCCCGAAGTCGGAAGAGGACCCCCGAAGTCGGAAGAAGATTCCGGAGCTGCCTAATAAATTATTTTAAAAACCTGTGTACTGTGTTTTTTATTGACGCTTTTTTCCCTAGGTGAATGGGTAGGGGTACCATGTACCCCATATTTATTCACATAGGGTGGGGGGCCGGGATCTGGGGGCCCCCTTATTAAAGGGGGCTCCCAGATTCCGATAAGCCCCCTGCCCGCAGACCCCGACAACCAACGGCCAGGGTTGTCGGGAAGAGGCCCTTGTCCTCATCAACATGGGGACAAGGTGCTTTGGGGTGGGGGGCCGGCAGGGTGCCCCCCATGCCCTAAAGCACCCACCCCCCCATGTTGAGGGCATGCGGCCTGGCACGGTCCAGGAGGGGGGGGGCCGCTAGCTCGTCCCCACCCCCATTCCTGGCCGGCCGGGCTGCGTGCTCGGATAAGGGTCTGGTATGGATTTTGGGGGGACCCCCACGCCGATTTTTCGGCGTAGGGGGTTCCCCTTACAATCCATACCAAACCTAAGGGCCTGGTATGCCCCTGGGGGGGAACCCACGCCAGTTTTTTTTATTTAAAACTTGGCGTGGAGTTCATTTGTTAATGCCAAAAACGTGGCAAAGTAGTACTGCTCCCAAATCGCGGTAAAATCGCGGCCGCGAAATCGCGGTAAAATCGTGCGACTTTGAAGTCGTATAAGTGTGAAAGGAGCCTTATTGTTATTTATTATTGTTAGATCATTGTGTTCCATTCGATTTAGATGCGGCATTCGTTATTTCAGATAATTCGTTCTAATACTTTCACTAAAAGCCAAATTTGAAAGGAAATTCCAATACCTATAATTTTAATATTTATTAATTATTTTAGATTTTCTAATTTTAAGATTTTCATTCTTTTGAATGTACAGATTTTCATTTTAAATTTTTGGATTTTCAAATTACCAAATTTTTGAATTATGGAATTTCCTAATTTTGACTTTCGAAATTCCGAACTTTGCAGCATTTGCTCCATCGTTTTTTCATAAGGCAAAATGTGTGTTTGCTTCTGTTTGGTGTGCCGTTGACAATTAACCACTTGCCGACCGCCGCACGCCGATATATGTCGGCATAATAGCAGCAGTGGGCAAATGGGCGTACCCGTACGTTCCCTTTAAGTGGCAGTGCTAGCAGGCGCACGTGCGCCCGCCGCGTACAACGTGACCGTGCCCGGCGATCGTGTCGCAGAGCCGCAGAACAAGGCTTTTCCCTGTTCTGCCTAATGGCATGACAGAGATCTACTGCTCCCTGTCATCGGGAGCAGTGATCGCTGTCATGTAAGTGGTAGCCCATCCCCCCTACAGGTAGAATCACTCCCTAGGACACACTTAACCCCTTCATCGCCCCCTAGTGGCTAACCCCTTCCCTGCCAGTGTCATTTACACAGTAATCAGTGCTTTTTTTATATGACAATGGTCCCAAAATAGTGTCAAGTGTCCGCTCTGTCCGCCATAATGTCGCAGTCACGATAAAAATCGCAGATCGCCGCCATTACTAATAAAAAAAAAAAATAATAAAAATGCCATAAAACTATCCCCTAATTTGTAGACGCTACAACTTTTGCGAAACCAAAAAATATACAGTTTTCTTCTAAATATTTTTTGAAAAAAAAAAAAAAATACATATCGACCTAAACTGAGGAAAAAAAAATGTTTTTATATATATATTTTTGGGGGATATTTATTATAGCAAAAAGTAAAAAATATTGCTTTTTTTTTCTCAAAATTGTCGCTCTTTTTTTTTTTTTTGTTTGTAGTGCAAAAAATAAAAACCGCAGAGGTGATCAAATACCACCAAAAGAAAGCTCTATTTGTGGGGAAAAAAGGATGGCAATTTTGTTTTGGTGCAACTTCGCACGACCGCGCAATTGTCAGTTAAAGCGACACAGTGCGGAATCGCAAAAAGTCCTCTGGTCAGGAAGGGGGTAAAATCTTCCGGGGCTGAAGCGGTTAATGTCACTGAAAGCTCAATTAGTAATTTTAGGTGTATAAACATGGCCATACACTATGCAATCTGATTGTATATTGTGTATTTAGTGAGAAGGGTGATCATTGATTGCATTTCATTTAAAAATTGTGCACCTGGGAGTGGGTGGATGGATGATGTAGGGTGTGTGCTAATGAGGTCAGCTGGTCAACTCCTTCCTGTGTCATGACCTAAAGTCTGATCAGGAAGAAAGACATTGCAAATGAAAATGTCTGGAAACACGGATTAGAACAAGAAAAGTAAGGAGCGTCAACAGCGGTTCAGGGGGGAGCATGACGTGAGACGTCAGATGTCCAAGGGGAAGGGAGGAGTAAGAGGTGTGCCGGCCCGCTGAAGCTCTGGCAGACCTCCTCTCGCCTACACTGAAGCGGGACGCCGGGACGGAGCGGACAGAGTAGAGAAACCCGGGAGCATTGAGAGGGGATCGGCGTGCTGAGAGCCGGCGCCTCTCCCGGAAGACGAGGTAACATACAGGGTGGCAGACTCCGCGGCCCGCTCCGGGTCCCCACTCGCACCCCCCCCCCGCCCCCCCCCTCCCTGCAGGCAATGCCAGTGATTCAGTCAAGTATCGAGCCGGACATCACGGCAAGCGTCAGAGGATAGGCCCTTCACAGCCTGAGCGGGGCAAGGAACTCCATAAGCCGAGCATCTCACACACAACATGGAGTGAGGACTGACTTCTAAGTGTGGTGGTGGTAAGAGATCTGCAAAGCCTAACAAACACCGAATGGTAAGAGTGTATCTGTAATAAGTTTGGAGAAGAAAGCTGGCGGACATTATGTAAGAAAAACTTATGTGAGATCAGCTTTATTATCCCTGTAACTGGAGGGTAGGGGGTTCTCTGGTTTCATTTTTGGCTCAACCTTTATTTGTATAAACTGTATCAAACGAATAGAACACAATAGGAGTACTGTGTTTCAGGGTTGAAGTGGAATAACTGGTACCCCTGGGTGGAACAACGGACTGCTTCTTTTGTCTCCCTTTTTTCTTTTGTTTTTTTCTTTTGGCTTGAAGCACACAAACTCCTATGACATAGTCGCGCCATTTATAAACCTGCAAACCAGTACCGCAGCACCCTTGAGGGAGGGAAAGCGGGGATACTGATAATAATCCCAACAGTTCTAACATAAAAAAAAAAAAAAAAGGGGCTATGCGCTACTCTCCCTTCCTGCTCTTCCCTAAGGGGCTTATTTAAGAAGCGGGAAAGTGTGATACGGCGAACCCCAGTGAAAGCGGTAAGCAGAGTTGGTTCATCCGTAAACATCAATACAGGGAGGAAGCCCTGTAAGGTTCTAAATACCTGAGGGGTATAGAGGATGGTATACAGCAGAGATAAGGCCTAGGGAGTGGTAATGGAATAGAAACTTAAATATAGCACCAAAACGGGATTCTCCCTGCATACCTATCTAACTCAGGAGACGCCAGACATAGATCAGCGGAAAACGCATACAGGAACCCCTGTATCAGTATTATATAAAGGTACGATCTCAGTAAAGCCACATAAAGGCTCATGCATTGATTTAATCGATTTAACTGTGCACCATCACCACACCAGCACCTGCACCTTGAATATAACTCTACTCGGTATCTAAAAGAGGAAGCCTGGAGCCTGGCCTAACACGGTTAACTTTGAACACACTGATTAAGGCTAAGTAGGCCTAGACAGGGGGAAGAGAAGTATGAGTCGCAGTTCAGCTAAAGCCGGGAAGGGGGGCCCACCGAAAACCCCAAAAGAGAATACAGCCGGGAATACGCCCGCTAGTACTATTAAGCAATACATGGTAAAAGGAGGGAGCCCGGGGAGTTCCCAGCAAGAGACCCAAAAATCAAATATAGCAGATAAAAAGAAGAAGGGACTCAACGAGAGGGAAGATATGACCCCAGAGCACTCCAGGGAGGAGCTACTAGCCGAAAATACGATGGAAGCATCTAGAATTGATGAACATAGACAAGATCCACAACTACCTTCGAAAGATGAACTAGCAGAGATGCTTAAAGCGCTTGAATTATCAATCAAGGCGGAGTTCAACTTGCTGAGGTCTGATCTAGGCAACCTTCTGGAAAGAGTAGAAGAGGCTGAAGACAAGCTTGATAAGCAAGGGCGAGAGATCTCTGGCCTAAAAGAACAACTTAAAATAACCCAACAAAATCAGATAAAAGTATGCTACAGGCTGGAAGATCAGGAAAATAGAGATCGTAGACAAAATCTGAGACTCAGAGGGGTCCCAGAAAATAGGGGTGAAGACCTAAGGAAGATCGTGGCGACAATCTTCAGCCCACTTCTGGGGCTGGAAGGAGAAGACTTCCCAAAAATTGAGCGTGTGCATCGGATGGGTAGGCTAGACACCAGACGGTTTGAAGGTAGCTGTGATATAATTGTGAGATTCAGATTTTATGAAGATAAGGAAAACATCTGGTTTAAGCTAAAGGGCCATACCCCAATACAGTTTGAAGAGGCAAGAATTCAAGTCTTTGCGGATCTAGCTAAAGGCACACTGGCGAGAAGGCGACATCTAAAACCCCTATTGGAACAAATGGTGAATCAAGATATTACGTATACATGGGGATTCCCAGCCTGCCTGGTAGGCAGGAAAGATGGGAGATCCGCAAGTCTAAGATTCCCAGGAGAACTAGAAGAGTTCTGCGAGAAATTGGGGATACAGATACCCCCTACACTGGACTGGTCCATGGAACGTTGGATTGAATTGAGTGTGGGCTAGGAGAGGGGCCCGGGGGGGGGGGGTGGATCTTGGCGGGAGGGGGGAGCTAAAGGTCATTGTTAATCAAATCTAGGGAATCGGTGCACCTCAGACTCCGCCTTCGGAGGAGGAGACCAATGGTGGGCCGTTATGTTTGCGACCCTCACTGGTCTAAGGGTTCGGTAGGGACCGCGGGGGGGGGGGGGGGAGAGGGGTGGGTAGAAGAAGGGGGGGGGAAACAGTGGGGAGGGAGGGAGGGGTAGTAGGAACGAGGGGTCTTGCTCAACCTCATCCCTATGGAAAAGGGAAAACTCTCCAGGGTCTAAGGCAAAGGGGGATTTCAGGAGGATTAAATAAAGAGATATGGCAACAATAAAATTTACAACATATAACGTCAAGGGCTTAAATATACCCAGGAAAAGACATAATATTTTCAACGAGTTGAAATCACTGGGACCAGACGTGGTGTTCCTACAAGAGACACACATAGCACTACAATCGCGATTAAGACTGTCCTCGAGGGAATACCCGGTCTGGTTTCAAGGAGATACTATCTCTAATAGGTCACGGGGAGTAGCTATTGGTTTTGCAAAGAAAATAAGGTTTGTGCTGGAGGAAAGATTAGTAGACCCAGAAGGAAGATATCTGTGCCTCAGAGGTAGTTTAAACGAAGAGAAAGTAACCCTAGTTAATATCTATGCCCCCAATAAAAATCTGATGAAGTACCTGGCAAACCTCTTGGGAAAAATAGTGAAGTTTATGGGTGGACACCTGATTATGATGGGGGATTTTAATTTCTGCCTGAACCCGAGTATGGACAGTACGGCCCGTCCCCAGGGGAAGGACTGCATCCATCTAAAAAAGATAAAGCAATTACTTTCCAACTGGCAATTGGTGAACATCTGGAGAGTCCAAAATCCAACTAAGAGAGATTACACGTTCTATTCCCCTGTGCACGGGACCTACTCTCGGATTGATTGGGGTATAATTGAGCATAAGTGGATTGACAGGGTAAAGGGATCCACGATAGGAAATATAACTTACTCTGACCATGCACCCATGACCATCGAAATGAGGTCAGGAGGAGACCAGGTTGAGAGAGGGCAATGGAGGCTAAATGAGGAGCTAATTAAAGAAGAAGAGGGGTATAATAGAATCAGACAAGAACTAGAGAATTATTTTGAGGTAAACGATACGGGGGAAATATCAGGGGCTACATTATGGGAGGCACATAAAGCCTATATTAGAGGAGTATTGATAGAAATGGGGGCTAGAAAGAAAAAAGAGAGGCAGGGAAAAATCTTAAAATTAACGGAGGAGCTCACGAGACTAGAGACTATTCAACTAAGAAGGTGGCAGAAACTTTCAAGGACTACTATAAGGAGATATATTCTGCCCCCAAGCAAGACACCTACTCAAAAAACAGGACAGTGAGAGGTAACAACTATATTAAAAGGGCAGCGCTCCCCAAGATCCCTGAGGAAGACAGAGATTTACTGGAAAGACCAATTTCTGAAGAAGAAATCAGTAAAGCGTTAGCTGGAATGGCCCTCGGGAAAAGCCCAGGCCCAGATGACCTAACAACACTTTATTATAAAACATTCAGAGAAGTGTTAGTACCTAGGTTGTGCCGGTATATGAACGGGTTGGGTGATAGCTCTGAGATGAGCAGAGACGCATTGAAAGCATCTATTACAATTATATTGAAAGAAGGCAAAGATAAAACCATATGCTCAAGCTATCGCCCAATCTCTCTATTGAACATCGATACAAAACTCTATGCTAAAGTGTTGGCAGAAAGACTAAAGGAATATATGAACCTATTAGTTAATTCAGACCAAGCAGGGTTTGTCCCAAATAGGGAGGGGAGGGACAACGGGATTAGGACCCTACTCTTTACGGGGAAAATGAAGGAGAGTGGGCCCCCAGGACTACTTCTGTCAATTGATGCCGAGAAGGCTTTCGACAGGGTAGACTGGGGGTTCATGATCCAGACCCTGGAGGCTATGGGATTGGGCCCTAAAATGATTCGGAGGATAAAAACCTTGTACCATCACCCAACCGCTGTAATTAAAGTCAACGGGATTCTTTCTCAACCATTTGAAATGGAGAGAGGCACGAGACAGGGGTGCCCCCTGTCCCCGCTTCTCTTCGTGTTAGCCATGGAACCCTTCCTGGCCTCAATACGAAGGGACCCGCATATTCGAGGTGTTGTGGTCGGAGAGGAGGAACACAAAGTCGCAGCTTATGCGGACGACGTGTTATTCTATGTAACGGATCCAGAGACGACGATGCCCAACCTCATAAAGGCATTAAGGAAATACAGAGAGGTATCCAATTTTCAAATAAATATGAATAAATCAGAAATATTAAATATAAATGTAAGTAAACCAGTGGCCGAGAGTTTGAAGAAAGAATTTAGTTTCAAATGGACTAAGGAATTAAAATACCTGGGTATTAAACTAACAAGCTCAATTAAGAAGACGTTCATTACGAACTACATGCCCTTATTAGATCTTGTAAGAGGAGAATGTAATAGACTCTACCATAAGGCCCTTTCCTGGATTGGACGTATTAATGTTTTTAAAATGGTTTTATTACCCAAGATCATGTATGTCTTCCAGATGCTACCAGTTCCCCTCCACCAGAACTACCTGAGGACGTTAAAAAAAATAATCATGACCTTCATTTGGAAAAACAAAAAACCGAGAGTGTCTCTTCAGACGCTAAAACAAAAGAAAGTAGATGGAGGCTTGGCAGTCCCCGATGTACAGATGTATTACAAAGCGGTAGTTTTATCCAGGGTAGTAGAATGGGCGATGAAGGACAAACGGAAAAAATGGGCTAAATTAGAAGAAGACTTAAGTAATTCACAATTAGGCACTATTATTTGGAATCCCCCACACTTCAGACCACTTGCAAATAGTACACACAAAATAACAAGAAATGCTTTCAAAATATGGGATGGGATATATAAGAAAGTAAATGGGAAATACAACTCACCACTGATTGCACTATTAGATAACACATTTTTTGCACCAGGCATGGAGAGTATAGGAGGAAAAGAAGTACTTTGGGGGAAAACACAATTGAGAGAAGTCATGAATGAAGGTAAAATTATGTCACTCCAGCAACTCGCACACGGGAGGAACATACGGGGCCTAGATGGATGGCGATATCTCCAATTAAATCATTTTGTGAATAGGCTACCACAGCCAATCAGGTCTGGAAGACAACTGACAGACCTTGAAAAGCTGTGTGATAAGGAGTCCCCTAGAAATACAGTCTCTCAGATTTATAAGATATTGCTGGCCTCAGAAAAGTTGGAGATGCCGCCATTCATATTCAAGTGGGAGAGAGATTTAGGCACTAAAAAGGATATTGACACAATCAAAAGGATTTTTAAAATAAGCGCCAATTCAAAAACAGATACCCGTACGGCTGAAATGAACTACAAATGCATCAGTAGAAGCTACCTGACCCCCGAGATAACAAGTAAATATCAGAAAGGGCCAGCCACCTGTTGGAGAGGATGCCAAGAGATTGGAACAATGGGACACATGTGGTGGAGTTGCCCTACAATTAAAAATTTCTGGCATAAAATCCTTGTCCTCATAAAGGAAATTACAGGAATAGAGGTAGCAGACAACCCCTGGGAGGTCCTGTTCCTAGGGGGATGGGGGACTTAAACAACAGTAAGCAGACTCTTGTCCCGCAACTTCTGAATGCGGCAAAAAGAACGATTCCAAGGAACTGGCAGAGGAGGGAGAGCCCGGAGATATGGGAGTGGTTTGACGCAATAGAGGAGAGCTTCAACTTGGAGATACTGGGGTGCAGAGTAGAAGACATAAGAAGTAGGAATCTGGGCAGTTGGGATCATTGGAGAAAATTTAAAAAAACATGGAGTTATACAAAAGAAATCAAATCTGTAATTTAAGATGGAGAGCAGAAGGAATGTGAGACCCTGGAGAGGGGGGAAGGGAGGGGTTGGGGTGGAGGGAGGAGAGGGTGGGCAGGGAGAGGGGGGAGGGAAGGGTGAGTTAGATAAGAATTTAACAGGGGTGACCGGATTTCTATATGACCCCAGGCAAGATTAAGTAATTCCCCTGATTGGATATATGCATGGTTGTAAGCATTTTGCTTGTGTGTTTTATACGGCAAGTGTCACGATGATGAGACAATGAGAGAGGGCCAGAGATTTAAATGAACTGCAAAGTTGATTTACACCCCTCAAATTGGTCGACTGATGTGACAAAAAAAAAAAAAAAAGAGAACAAGAAAAGTAAGTGACTGTAGATTTAATGGAAAGTTTTGATATTTTGCAAAAAAGTACATGAATGCTATCTTGGGGAGCTGGAATTTAGAAAAAAAGTGTACAAAGGTGAACTTGCCCTTTAACCACTTGCCTACCGGGCACTTACACCCCCTTCCTGCCCAGGCCATTTTTCAGCTTTCAGCGCTGTCGCACTTTGAATGACAATTGCGCGGTCATACAACAACTGTACCGAAACACAATTTTTATCATTTTCTTCACACAAATAGAGCTTGATTTTGGTGGTATTTAATCACTGCTGTTTTTTTTATTAAAAAAAAAAAAAGACCAAAAATTAAAAAAAATAAAAGTTTTTACTTTTTTTTTTTCTGTCAGTAAATTTTTTAACTAAGTCATTTTTCGCTTTCACTGATGGGGGCTGATGAGGCGGCACTAATAGGCTGAACTGGTGGGCATTGATGAGGCGGCACTTATGGGCCTTGATGAGGTGGCACTGATGAGGAGGCACTAATATGCCGCAGTGATGGGCACTGATATGTGGCACTGGTGGTCACTGATAGGCAGCACTGGTGGTCATGGATAGGCGGCATGGATAGGCGGTACAGATGGGCATTGATGGGCAGCACTGATAGGCGGCACTGACTGGCATCACTAATGGGCACTGATTGCTGCCACTGGTGGGCACTGTATGCTGGCATTGGTGGCAATGGTGGGCAATGTTTTGTGACACTGTGTATTTATTTATTGTAATTAGGGCACTGATGATCAGTGCCCTAATTACATCGCTAGATGTCCCCCTGTGAGGAGATGCGGCTGATCGGCTCTCCTCTCCTCATACTGTCAGTTTGAGGTGAGGAGCGCGGAATACCGAATCTCCTTGTTTACATGTGACCGGCTGTGATTGGACACAGCCGATCACATGGTTAAAGAGCCGCGGACATGGCTCTTTACAGAGATTGGGGTCGCGCCGTGGCCTAGCAACCTGGACCCCCGTCATATGACAGCCTCCCTGAATGAGAGCTGCACCGCCCTGCCGTCATTTAACTGCTTGCTGCCTGCCCACCGTCAAAGAAGAACTCTAGTCAAGTTAGGCTCCCTCACAAGGGCAATTACCTGCAGGCGCTGGACTGATACCAAAATAAATCCAGATACGTGCACTCGTTTTTAAAAAATGCAACACCCTCCTCTAGTTTTTCAGCTAGGTTAAATTAAGGTTTTGACTTCACTGTAGTGAGTGGAGCAGTGATTTTCTGTTCAGGGTTTCCTGAGCTGGGTGTTTGATTTCTCTTACCTGCCTCTGGAAGAAGTTTACAGAATATAGGGCAGGGAGATTCAAATGTCCAACATTAATATTGATCATGCCCCAGCCATTCCCTGGAAGGAGGCGTCCAGAAGGTGGCTGGGGAGGTGATAAATGTTTGGGAGGCTTTGAAAGAGTGTTCTTTCCTCACCAAAGAGGGTTCCCGTTCTCTTGGGGCTGCTGCCCCTGGGGGCAGCCATACTGACACAAGCAATTGCAGTCTGGGCCTCAGCAGGAGATAGACTAAGGGCCTGGAGAAGATTTCTAAAGAATAATTTGCTGGAGGACACTGTCCTGAGATTCTGGTCTGGAGAAGGGTCTTTTTATCTTTCTCGCTGAGGATCTACCTGTGGATGCTGGGTGGCAGACCGCTTCTGTGACACTGAGTAAAGACCTTGCTGTGCACTATTAGTTGTGCACGTTTCAGAAGCTGCTATATGGACTTGGACTGCTACTGTAGGGTCCTAGATGTACTGACCATTCCCTCTTACCTCCAGGAAAGGCTGCTATTGGAATATTAGTGAGGTTTGTCCTCTCTTTTTTTGCTATTGATCAGTTTGGAGTATCCTGTGATGCTAAAACTCTGTCCTGTTAAAGTTCTTCAGCAATAAATACTAAAAAGGCATCCCCTAGAGCAGCCATTCTCAACAAGGGTTCCGTGGAACCCTAGGGTTCCTCCAGAGGTGGCTAAGTGTTCCTTGAGCTGTGGCTAACTGACCTATCATGTGATGGTGCCTGCTTAGTTCCAGGTCCAACACCACTTGACAGCCAGAGCCATGTCTGTAAAGGGAGCATTCTTCCCACTGCCCACCACCAAGGGAAGGGGCAAATTCCCAAAGACTACCAATGGATTACTTTTAGCGGGGGTTCTCTGAGACCTAAAAATGATTGCAAGGGTTCCTTTTGGGTAAGAAGGTTGACAAAGGCCACCCTAGACTGAGCCTTAATTGTCAGTGCACGTGGGACTGTGTGTGACTGGCAGCCTCTCTTCTACATTGGAAACCTGGGTACATTCTCAGTGGCCCCTCTGGGGGTAAGGAGCTAAAAAAAAATAGTTAATTGGTACTGTATGTAAGCCCTAACATTGAACGTCTTCTATTTGCTCCCTCTTGGTCTGTTATATAAATCTTTATAGAAAAACTATATATGTCTACATAGGAGGAGAGTTCCTTCTGGCTCATGCTCAACCCTCCGCTGACTCCCTAAAATGCGCCTTTGTGGTGACACGTGACGGTCGTGCAGTCAAGGTCCAGCGCACAATCTTCAGCGAGTGTTTTTACGTTATGGCAATGGATGAGCTCTGGAGAACCACACATAAAGAACAGTACAAGGTAAAAGAGAGAAGTGAGGAACCATTAAAAAAAAATCAAGGTTTATTACAGCATGAATTAAAACATGACTAACTTAAACATAGGTCTATGCTTAGCCTAAACATTGACCTCATGCCGACCATGTAACGGCGAGGGAGGTGGGCCTTAACACCCACATGCTGCACAAATGTCTGCATGGCAGCTGAGGTTCCTGGCCTAAGAGCAAGCTCTTTGACTGTTTGGAGGCAAGCCCCAGGCCCATGGTACCCAGTCAGGAAGAGACCCCACACAGTTCTTTGATTTAATTATATGGTATATTGCATAAACTGTATATAACTAATAGTAATGCATGATGGCAGTCAGTTCTTGTAGGCACTGATAAATGACAAAGCAATAATTGGTGATTTCTCAATATTACCAGGCTTGAGGCCTGTGGTACTGAAGGGTGGCTTTCACTGGACGGGACTGTAAGGCTGCCAAGGTGAGCGCCACGTGGCTATGCCAGATACTGGGATGTTTCCTCTCCGCAGGCTTAGTCTCTGTTCTGACCCTACTTGCCAGTAGCCTCTTCCTGCACTAATCACTTTCCCTAGCCAGTAGGCCCTTGCCCTACCACACAATCCAGGCGTGCCCAAATGACACAGGAGACCCTATATATAAGGTTCCTGGTCAAGATGGCCGTCTGAGGTCTCCAGAGGTTGCAGTGTTTAGTCAGACAGCTGACTTCTCTGAGACCCTGACAGTCCATAAGGGGACAATTCCATCAACAGATTCCACTCCACTTGTAACAATGGCACAGCGCCACCTAGAGGTTGGAGGAAAACCTGCACCTGCCTACACCCTTCCAGCACAGTGATCGAGTTGTCACAAGCAGCTCCTGGCCTCTGGTTATGATGGAAGCGGTCGCTCTATTTTATTTTTAGTTGGGTAAAATATACACATGTACTGTATATGGTCAGACTTGTAGACGGGATCATCTGCAATGACGTTACCAATCTATATTTTAGAAGGCGGCACGAGAGATGATGGACCAGATTGTACGTTGGGTGAGAGAGGACCCGTCGGATTTGGGAAGGCCGGAGCTGCCGGGAGCTGATCCTGTGAATAGCATGGCGGTGCCAATGATGCTGTTAAACCTGGTGGACCAACTGTGTGAGGAAGATGAAGAGGCAACAAAGAAATATGAGGAGCTGGGAGCCTGGAGTGTGGAGAGGATTCTGCAGCATATACAGGTACCTGAGAAACTAAACTACACAGGGAGGGGATGGCAGTGAAGACTAGTGATGCCCCGAAATTCCGGCCGCTGAAAATTATCGGCCGAAGATGGGGTTTTCAGTGTTGTGCCTAAAGGAAAAAAAAAAGTGCCGATAATGGCTGCCGAAAATAGCCATGATTGGATTGTGCAAAAGTTATAGCGTCTACAAGCTATGGGATATTTTTATCTATTTTTATTTTATTTTGTTTTTTTGCTAGTAATGGCGGCGATCAGTGTCTTATAGCAGGACTGAGATATTGCGGCAGACAGTCGAGACACTAACTGAAACTTTTTGGGGACCAATAACACTAATACAGTAATCAGTGCTAAAAAATATACACTGTCACTGTACTAATGACACTGGCTGGGAAGGGGTTAATGGGAGATCAAAGGGTTAAACGTGTGCCTGACCCGTGCTTTATTACTGTGGGGGAGGTGCTTGTACTAGGAGAAGACAAGGATCGGTGCCCCTGCTTAGCAGAGACACAGGAACCATGCCTTTTGTACTGACAGAACGGCGACCTGCCTTGTTTACATAGACAGACTGCCATTCTGATTGTGTACCAAAGCATTGGCGGGTGCCGGCGGACATCAAGTCTGCTGTACCCGCTGATGAGCTCCCGCTGTGTCTTCTAAGAACTGGAAGTGCAGGATCACGTACTAGGTATGTGATCTTGCGCAGCAGAGCTGCCTTGTCGCCGTATATATACAGTATATGGTCGGCAAGCGTGTAAAAGCATTGTTTACTTTTCCTATGTCATTTGTTTGCTATACTTTGTAATGATGGGCTCACATGTTTTGGCTTCACTTTGTAGTATTATGGCTGATTGATTCTACCATGTGCATATATCTGTTCACCTAGCTTGTCCTTAATTGCCATAGGGACAGTCAACTTCATAATCCGGGTCACGCAGCGTCCAACGCATGCCTTACCATTTCCTTTACGTTGCATCACAAATGTGGGTTTGCTAATGTGATGAAACACTGTATGGGGATCTCTGTTAGTTGCTCTGCCGGCTTTTGTCTGTGTAAAATCTAAATACTGTGTAGCTCTCACCTGCAGAGCACTAGTAAGTGACCTCATGATTGTGAGATTTGTGGTTCCTTCACAGGAAGTGTCAGTTCTTAGACTACAGGCATGCATTAACCTGTGCAGTGCCATGCCTCATGTTTGAACAAACAAACTCCTGACACCGGAATGTTAAAGTGGAGTTCCACCCACTTTTACAACTTTGTCTTAAAGGAATGACAACCCCTCCACCACTCGATTTTGGATGATACTTAGTATTTATTTATTTCCCTTACTTACCTTTTATGAGGTACCTTGTGTACTTCCGCCCCAGCCTCGCCGCGGCCTAGTGCGTCACGCCCTCTTCTCCCCCGCTGCCTTCTGGGACCTTTGCGTGTCTCAGAAGATGACGGGGCCATTCAGGAAGCGCCACGCGACTCGCGCATGCGCAGTAGGAAAACGGCAGTGAAGCCTGAAGGTTCCACTGCCGGTTTCCCTTAGTTGGAATAGACCCCATCTGATGGACGGATCAGCCTCGGGGGGCCGACACTGGGGGCTCCGTGGACAGGTAAGTGCCCTTATTAAAAGTCAGCAGGTACAGTGTTTGTAGCTGCTTACTAAAAAAAATAAAAAATAAATTTATTTATATATATATATATATATATATATATATATATATATATATATATATATATATATATATATATATATATTTATTTATTTATTTTGCGGCTGTAACTAGACTAGGTTTATAATGTAATGTATAATATAAGAATGTATAACTAATATAAAAATACTGAAACTAATTAAGGGAGCATTTCTAAAAATTCGTTGAAAAGCTTTGGCCTACCTTTTAACTTACTTATGCTTTCATTCATCTTATTCGGCCAGCTTCTTGGGCTGCTTAATCCTTTTTGCCCCTTATTTTCTGATCCTATAAAAATGCTGCATTGTGTATGTTAGAAATTCTGTATATAGCCCTACAGAACAAACCATGGGCTTTGCTGCTTAACTGCAGACAACAAACCGGAAACTTTATTATACAGAGAAAAAACATGGAGTATTACCATAGATGCAGCTACAAACTTGTAAACACTGCCATCTACTGGCTGAAGAATATTTTTGTAGTTATTATTCAAAAATACAGTGCAAGAACAATGTATTCCAACAGTGTATAACTAGGTTACAATTTCCTCCCAAAATAGTTCTCAGACAACATAGAATCATGTGACTAAAGACTGCAGTCCTGTTCAGTTGCATTCAACTCATTAAAGATAACCTATAGTTGATGCTGACACAAAAATTCAGTATTGACAGGATAATTAAAAGCGGAGCTAGAGAAAGGCTTAATGACTAATCCTTCTGGGTAAAATGCAGCTTCTGGTTCTATTCAGGGCGGGTGATGAGGCCTAGGCAGTTGGGTCACATGTTTGCTTTTCTAGCAAAATGATTAAAAAAGATTTACGGTAGTTTTACAGTATGGGTCCACTTAATGTAAGCTATGTGGAATTTCTGACTTAAGCACAGCTGCAATATCTCCTGGATATGTGGTTTTTTTTTTTTTTTTTTTTTTTGCTTGATTTTATTTTATTTTTGTATTTATAAGGGCACCAAACTAAAAATAACAGCCACCAAAATGCATGTAAAAGTTTTTATCTATAAAAACTAAAAAAGTTCTACAAAGGGTAGTCAACTGTTCTCCTTACAGGAAATAATGCAGTAGGACACAAGACATTTATGGAAAAATATCTACCTGTTATTTTTGTTTCTGGTAAATTTGTGAGACCGTAAATGCAAATAAGACCCCCTTTACAATTTAAACTTTATTCCTTGCCTTTCCCCAAGTCTTCAGGCTGGTCACATCATCATGCTGTATGCATCACTACTCTGTGAGTACAGGGTACTATGATGGTGCCCCTTTTAAGGGGTGTGTTCATGAAGCCTTGCACTCACAGTATATCTTCAGTCTTTCAGGTTGAACGATGCCCAGTGTGGAGAATTACCAATACCTTTGGCCATAACTGTAGGTAAGAGAGGTCTGTGCATGCATGTGCCATGCTAAGACTCAACATGGGCCTCTTCCCTGCCCTTCCATCCATATAAAGTATCCGGTCACACAGGTGTAGCACCCTGATGTTTAGGCAGGGTTGTTTTTAAATTTATTTGCCAAGTGATTGTTGCCTTGGCCAATTGCTAAGGGGTCAACTGACTTTGCCCTAATTCTGGAATTTCTGCACTTCTCTCTTCTGTCGTTAGGTGACCGGGTATCTGGCAACATTGGATAAAACAAGGGCATTGCAAGGACAGATTAGAAGTATATGGGGTATCTCAGACAATGGGCAGGGATTTTCTAGAATCCCTTGGCCTGCTGGGGGAACCTATTTATTTGGGTGGAGTCAGGTGACCAGGGTTCTGTGCCACCTGGTCGTCTGTCTGGGTGGACGTGTGTTGTACTGCCCTGGGCTGCTAGGCCAGAGCCTGAGGCCTATCCCAGGGACATCTGGCTGCTAGGCTGTCTGAGGGCCTATCCAGAAGCAAGAGAGCAGCGCAGGTTTGGGACTGTGGCTTGCAGTCCAACCAAAAGTGAAGGTTCTGCTGGCCAGAGAACCTGTTGTGGTCGAAAGGTAGACGGGAAGCTGACGCCACTAAGGGACCATCCACCTTGTTACCAGGGACCACAGTGAGTAGCTGAAGCAAGTACCAGAGCAGTATTCTCACCAACCGGGGACGGTAAAGAATTGGGAAACTTCAGCAGGTGTCAATCCAGGGACCCAGCCAGTGGAGGGGACGCTTGCAGAGCAGTCTTGTGTGCCAAGCCAGGGACCGAGCAGGCCAGTGGGGTGATCCTTGAGGAGTATCTGTGAGTGCCAAGCTAGGGACCCTGCAGGGACACGGAGGTGACGCTTGAGGAAGATACTGAATGAGAAGGTTGGAAAAGCTCAGGAGATCCAGTGGCAGTGGATCAGCAAGTCTAGTGAGAGAGACTGGGCGCTCAGTGGAGTGAAGATCTACAAGAGGAGATTGTAGAAGTAAAGGAGTTCGTTACAACTAGAAACTGGTATAAGACTGTTGCCATAGGAGACAGCGATCCTACTCGTGCAGATGTGTCTTGCTGGATACCTTTCCCTGCATGGCTGTCTGCCTATAGACGTCTCGGAATCTGCCAAATTAACATTGCAACTACTAAAGGGTCTCCTGGCCCTAATCCTCTCTCCCCCAGTTCTGTTCAAGAGAAAATAAATCTCTTTGCATTCAAGAAGTATCTGGCGCCCATCAATCTACCTTACATTACAGCTACCATGCCTCGTAACCCACTCTACATAGAAGGATGCCAGCTGTCCCTAACTCTGGAGGTCACCCTTAGGCCCCAGGAGCCCCGGGATCTTGCTACACAGGCAGCACTTACTATAGTCAGAAATGAGGAGGAAAAGACTAATCTATACGTATTTCAGGGCTAAGCTGGCAATACATGAATTGAAATTTTGCCAGTTCAGCAGGAACTGTAAGTTTTTTTTACTGCAAGTTTTATGACCTTTGGTGACTTGTACGTTGATGTTATCACTGTTCAATCTTAAATTTAATTTAGCGCGATGGTCAGGAAATTTTGGAGAACGTATCTGAAGATGGAAAGGAGCTTCCAGGGTGTATGGGCCGGCATCAGAACCCCGGTATGGAATGTTCTTAGATACATTCATAGCCACAAACTGTTCCGTTTTGCTTTTATCTAATCTTTCTTTTCCCATCACAGGACATGCCCTTGAAGCTGGCTGGTTTCTTCTGCGCCATGCCATCAGGCACTCTGATAATACTTTGAGACAGACTGCAGTGGAGAAGTTTGTGTTGCTGCCATTTCACTCAGGGTGGGATCAAGAGCACGGCGGTCTCTTCTCCTTTCAAGATGTGGATGGGCATTGCCCTACACAGGTGAACATAAAGTTTGAAAGGAGGACCTATCGCCCAAAACTAACACCATTTGCTAATAGGCTGCTGATAATATATTATGAAGTGTTAAAGCTGAAAAAAGGCTAAATACACAGATTAAATACATATAGAATAGTTAAAAGAACCAAAAGAACCTTCTGCTTTCATACTTCTACTGAGAGAAGCAAAGTTCCCATCTATTCTTTCTTTTATCCACTTGTAAATTCTCCAAGAACTATAACCATCTCCTTTGTATCATTGTAAACTTATGAAGGTTGGGTTTATGTGGATAATTCCTGTTTCCTTCCTTCCAGCTGGAGTGGAGTATGAAGATGTGGTGGCCACACACAGAAGCTCTGATTGCTTTTCTGCTTGGATATCAGGAGACTCGTGATTTACGTCTACTTGACCACTTCCAGACAGTCTTTGACTATGTTTTCACCCGGGTACGTAACATTAAAGTGATTTGGCTTAAAAAAATAAAAAGTAAAAGCCATGTAACTTGCCATGCCACCAAACATCGCTTCAATCCTGGGAAAACAATCCACTGGGAAACCGACCCTGGGGTCCAATCCTTGGGTCCCCTCTCACTGGTTCCTCTCGCTAACCTTCATATACTTAAGCCTCGTAACACATGGCACGATTGTTGGCAGGGGATTGTCTGTTGACAGACTGTTGTCCTAAAATTTTACCATTAGTATGCTCCTTTTGACAATTGTTGTCCATCTTTCGGCCAACAAATGTTGGATGGCAGGCTAGTAAATTTTTGGCGGATAACGGTTTGATTTTCGTATGGTCAGTTCATAAATCTGTCACACAAAAGTTGAAAGTACAAACGCGCATGCTCGGAATCAATGCTCACCAAACACAAAATTAGCAGAAGGGGCCCAAAGGGTGGCGCTCAAGAGCTGAAATTCTTCGTAGTACGTCACTACGTTCGTGTTTGTTGCACAACAACTGTGTAACATTGGTATACAAGACAAGATCCTGGCACATGCCATTTTGACAAAAATCAGACGCTCGGTTGGCCAACAATCATACCGTGTGTACGAGGCTTAAGTCCTACAGCAAGATGGAGGTGAGCAGGAGGAACCAGTGAGAACTGTCGGGGACCCAGGGATTGACACCCTCAGAAGTGTTGGTTTCCTGGCAGACTTTGGGAGACTATTTTCTCAGGATAGGAGCGGAAAAGGGGCAGCTGCAGCCAGGAGAGCTGGCAGGGCCTGAAGAGGTGGTACTGGGAGCAGTAGCCACATGTGGGACAGCTAGCACTCAGGACTAACGTATTTTTGCTATACCAAAGGGGCCCGCAGTATACACCAGTGGTGTATATAGTTTTCAGTCCCTTATTTCCTATATTCAGTCAAGTGGGCATCCCATATGTACCCTATCCCCATACAAGTTATATCCCCTCAATAAAACAAAACAAGGTGTGTCTGGAAATTCATGTGCCTGGCTGTGCAGGGTGGGAGACGGACCACAATCACCAGCAGCCCCTACAGGGGCACCGCTACATTAGTTTAAGTACATAAGTTGTGCTTCTTTGATGGGTAAAAAAAATCTGTGTAGAGAGCACAATTGCTGACTTGGTTGGTTCTAAATATGCTAGCAACTGACCCTATTATGGTGCCTCCTGGCAAATGGCACAGGGTCACCTGAGGCACAGAATTTAAGCGGCAGTTGGCCTTTGCCAGAGCTCCTGAAGTGGAGATGGCCAGGAACACTAGTGGTCCTGGTTTTCTTTACTACAACCGGCACCAGGTCGTGGCCTTCAAGATTAAACCCACCATGGGGGGTAACTGGAACAAAAAAGCTATGGTGTGCAGACTGTTAACTAGGCTGAAGACAAGAGAGTAGTCGGGTCAGGCAGGAGGTGAGGCAGGCGAGAGATAAGTCAGGTCCAGGAAGGAGTCCAGGCAGGCGAGAGAGTGGGCAGAGTCAGACAGGTGAGAACTTAATTGGGTCCAGGCAGTGGTTGAGGCAGGTAAGAGAGTAGGCAGGTGAGAGAGTATTTGGGTTCAGGTAGGGGTCGGGGCAGGTAAGAGAGTAGTCAGGTGAAGGCAAGGGTCGAGTCAGGCGAGAGAATAGTCAGGTTCATAGAAGAGTCCAGGCAGGTAAGAGAGTAGTCAGGTGAAGGCAGGGGCCGAGGCAGGTGAGAGAATAGTCAGGTCCAAGAAGGAGTCCAGGCAAGGGTCGAGGCAGGTAAGAGAGTATTTAGGTCAAGGCAGGTGAGAGAATAGTCAGGTCAATCTAGGTTGGCAACAGACCGACAACCGACAGGTTAGTACAATAGCACTTTTAGCCCTCAGGTAGCTGACAATAGGACACGGCACCAGTCACTTCAAAGGCTGTTGCTTGAATACCTTTCTGTTTAGAGGACTTGCCCAGGGTTCTCTGAAAGTCCTGAAGGTGGTGGAGGTCCTATGAATCCTGGAAATCCCATCAGAGAACCTGCAAGGAATCTTGAATGACCCACTAAAAATGCTTTGAAAACCGTAACCGATCCTCCAGCTTCACTACTTTAGGAGCCACTAATATGGAAGAAGCATGCAATCAATAACATCAACTTTGTATGCATACTTAAGTCAGTGACTTAAGACGTATAAGATTAGCATGATAGCCAGGCAACAAGCATTTTCCGGGGAATACCAGGCTTCCTGTCTGTATCATCACAGGTTTGACTTCTTGTATTGTGATATTTTTCGGCATGTGCATAATATAAGACCTTCCTTCTGTTTTGTGTTTTTCAGTTTTTGGACCCTGAATACGGGGAGTGGTTTGGCTATCTGAGTCAGGGTGGAAAGGTAGCGCTCAGTATTAAAGGAGGCCCATTTAAAGGTTAGATTACCATTGTCACAAGCAATTTGGATTAACATTTTAATAAACTTCTGCCAGCATCTCCAAGATGAACTATATTACCAAAAGTATTGGGACGCCTGCCTTATACACACGTGAACTTTAATGGAATCCCAGTCTTAGTCCGTAGGGTTCAATATTGAGTTGGCCCACCCTTTGCAGCTATAACAGCTTCAACTTTTCTGGGAAGGCTGTCCACAAGGTTTAGGAGTGTGTCTATGGGAATGTTTGACCATTCTTCCAGAAGCGCATTTGTGAGGTCAGGCAATGATGTGGACGAGAAGGCCTGGATTGCAGTCTTCCCTTTAATTCATCCCACAGGTGTTCTATCAGGTTGAGGTCAGTACTCTGTGTAGGCCAGTCAGGTTCCTCCAAGCCCAAATTCGCTCATCCATGTCTGCATGAACCTTGCTTTGAGTACTGGTGCACAGTCATGTTGGAACAGGAAGGGGCCATCCCTAAACTGTTCCCACAAAATCGAGGGCATAAAATTGTCCAAAATATCCTGGTATGTTGACGCTTTAAGAGTTCCCTTCATTGCAACTAAGGGGCCAAGCCCAACCCCAACCCCTGAAAAACAACTACACACCATAATCCCCCCTCCACCAAATGATTTGGACCAGTGCACAAAGCGAGGTCCATAAAGACATGGATGAGCAAGTTTGGGGTGTAGGAAGTTGACTGGCCTGCACAGAGTCCTGACCTCAACCCGATAGAACACCTTTTGGGATGAATTAGTGTGCAGACTGCGAGCCAGGCCTTCTCGTCCAACATCAGTACCTATTTATTTTTTTCCGAAGGATGTTGGCTCAAACTTGTCTAGCATACACACGGTCACACAAATGTTGGACCGAAATTCCGAACGTGAGAACACGGTGATGTACAAGGCATGCGACGAGCTGAGAAAAATTAATCTCTTCTGATGTGAGGGGACTGTGTAACTGGGGGGCTCTGTTATTGGGGAGAGGGGTTTGTAAATGGGGTGACTAATGAGATGGGGCAACTTTGTCATGTATAAGGGGCATCTGATGTATAGGAGTGACTCTGATGTGATGGGGGGCTCTCATGTATAGGGGGCTCTGACATGATGGAGGACCTCTGGTGTGATGGGTGGCCTACAATGTGATGGGGGAACTTCTGATCTGATGATGGACATCTGATATATAGAGGTGACTGATGTGATGGGAGATTTGAATGGATAGACAGGACTCTGACATGATGGGTGAACTTCTGATGTGAAGTGAATTTCATCAAGGAGTGCTGTGCAGTCTTCTGGGCTCAATTTCCCATTGATAAGTAACATCTACATTTTAGCCTGGGGTGCCTTAAGATTTCACATACTTTTAAAAGGTGACGGGGTATCATATTGGACTCCATACATAGCATGGCAGGTCTCATATTACTCCTCTTCTCCATCATGGGTATGCTTGATGTGGTTCATGTTTTACTTTGTTCTGTAGCCTGCAATGCATATGACATAGCCTGTTTCCTTATCTTTTGTGTTAACACAAAGATTTTATTATATTTTAGGCTGTTTTCACATCCCACGATGCCTGTATATGTGTGAGGAGATTCTGTCCAGGCTTCTGGAAGAAGACAACCAAACCACAAACTAATTCTTATGGAAGACTCATGAACATTCCTAGCTGGAAAATTGCTCCTAGTAATATCAATGTGTCATAGCAGCTTAGAGTGATTGGCTTATATAGCCTGCAATATATCTATGGAATTTCTTGGTGCTCACCATTGCCCATGCAATTTTTTTCCAATGGTGAGCTTTTAATATACTAGCTTATGATGGATAGATAAAGGTTTATGGCACATTTCTTTTCTTACAATCATCTGTAACTGTGAAGTGTTAATGTAGATTGTCACATCTAAATGTGGAACTTATTTGAGGCCATATTGGCTCAATAATCTAATTCCTATCACGCTAGTGGAAACTGTTTGTGTCATTGACATCTGCAAAGCACTGACTAAAAGCCACCTCTGCACCTCTGACCATCTAGCTGTTGAGT